>JAQZBX010081879.1:0-13566 GCA_029593785.1 Cabassous unicinctus | reverse complement strand
ATTCCTTTTCTTGAGCCATGTCTTCTATTTTCTTAGTATGGCTCATAATTTTTTGTTGGTGTTTAGGCATCTGGTAGGTTGTATTTTACTTAGATGCTCTATCTCTTTCTCTTTTATAGGGTTCTAGTGGCAGGAGGCTGTGAATTATCACAGCTCTTTGATTTTTGGCTCACCCTTGATTGTTAGGATTGTCCTGCTGATTGCTCCAAACTGGGCACTGGACCCGGTAATTGGTTGTAGAGTCATTTCCTAGGGCTTTGGGCAGGGAGGCTCTAGAGGCCAGGAAAGTCTCTCCTATTTAATTTTCTTATGTGCACTTCCTTGGTCTGCCAGGAGATGGCGCTCATTGGCAGCTTTCAATTCAATGCCTGGTCGGACTGTATTTGTTGTGACACAGAACAGATCAATGTGATAGAGCTTCCTGTATGGGTGCTAAGAGCCTTGTAATTTAAACTTTCGGAGACAGTTCTCCAGCCTTCTCTGGCAGCCCCCTCCCTTTTCCCAGCTGGGAAATATTTCCTCTCCCCTCTGAATCCTCGACAATCAGTCCCTGTTAGTAGTGGAGTAGATTGGGAGGTTTGTATAACTTTAGCCCCTTGCAGGCTCCAAGGCAAACAATGGCGCAGCCCCACCCAGCCTGGACTGGCTCTCGGGACAGGGCAGACCAAACCTGGGAGTCAAAAGCAGGGTCAGCCCCAGGCTCTCTCTCCCCTCTCCTGTGGTGTCCTCAACAATTAGTCCAGGCTAGAAGAGAGGGAGATTGCGAGGGTCAGATTTCTCCAGTCTTTCCTCGGCTCCCAGGGCAAACTGCTGTGTGGAAGGGTCTGTGGGGCTCCACAGCCCAAATTTGCGGGTCAGAACCTGAGTCAGCCTAAGGCTGTGTCCCTCTCTCTCCCCTTTCCGGGAGTGGTAGATCCCTGGAGCCCCCTTTGTCTGTAGTCGCAGGCCCAGAGGCCCGAGAATTCTAAAGAGTTTGGGGGAGGGTGCCGGCAGCAGCTGCTGCTGATTAAAACTCACGGTTCTGGTTCTGTCGTCACAATTTCTCTCTTTTGTCCCTCTCTCCTCTGGATGGTGTGCAGTCTTCCCCTGCTGTCCTAAACCCTAGAAGATCTATTTTGGGTCTGTTTTAGCCTGTTCTCTAGCTATTTTTCTGGAGAAGAGATTCCTGTGTGTTACTAGTCAGCCATCTTCCCGGAAGTCTATCATTACTTTTTATACATTTGCATTTTAGCACCTGTAGGAAGTAAGTGGAGTTACATACCAAAAAATACAATATTTGTATTATATTGTACACCAAATGGTAACCTTTTCTGGATATCTTTATTTCTTTATGCCACTTTGAATGACTGTGTAATGTCTTTTCCTTTCAGTCTGAAGAACTTGCTTTAGCATTGCTGGTAGGGCAGGTCTAGTGGTGATGAACTCCCTCAGCTTTTTGTTTATCTGGGAATGAGTCTCTCCCTCATTTTTGAAAGGAAGTCTTCCCAGATATAAAATTATTGTTTGGCAATTGTTTTCTTTCAGACTTTAAGTATTTCAACCTACTGCTTTCTTGTCTCTATGGTTTCTGATGAGAAATTGATACTGAATCTAAATGGGATTCCTTTGTGTTTAACACGTTGCTTTTCTCTTGCAGTTTTCAGAATTCTTCTCCTTTGCTTTTGACAGTTTGATCAATATTTGAAGGGACATATTTTTCTTCAAGTTTATCCTTTTGGTGTTCTCTGGGTTTCTTAGATGTGCATAGTCATATCTTTAGCTAAGTTTGGGAAGTTTTCTGTCTTTTCTTTGAATATTCTTTCTGCCCCATTCTCTCTTCTTCTTCTGGAATTCCCATAATACAGAGATTGGTATGCTTGATGTTGTCCTAGAGGTCTTTTAGGCTGTTTTTGCTTTTTATAATTCTTTTTTCTTTCTGCTCCTTAGCCTGAGTCATTTCCTTTATCTTGTCTTCAAGTTCACTGATTCTTTCTTCAGCTAGCTCCAATCTGCTGTTGAAACCCTCCTGGGAATTTTTAATTTCAATTATTGTTGTTTTCAATTCCACTAGTTCTGTTTGGTTTCCTTTTAGAATTTCTATCTATTGATATTCTCATATTGTTCATTCATTGTTTTCCTGTTATCCTTTAATTCTTTCTCTGTATTTTCCTTAATCTCCTTGAGCATATTAAGGATCATTGTTTGTTTTTTTAAAAGCTTTTTCCAGTATGTCCACATTCTAGTCTTCTTCATTGGTGTTTTCTGGATTTTCATCCTTTTCCTTTGGATGAGCCATCATTTTCTATCTCTTTGTTTGTCTTGTAATCTTTTGTTGTACATTGTATGTTTTAATATTTTAAAATGTTAACTCTGGTGAGTCGGGAGGTCATCCCAGAGGTAATGCCTATGCATATCTCAGCAGGATCTCATAGACTGCCAAAGTGGATACTACCTCAAATAGTGGGGCTCCTGAGGGCTCTGGAGACACCCAGGTCCTATGGTCAGGGCAGATAGCTCTGGAATTTGGTGCCTTGCCAGTGGGACCTACTTTGGAGTTTGTGCTCCTGAGAGTGTCAGAGTTGGACTCAGTTATGGCTTCCCTACACATGGCTCATCTGCCCCTTCTATTTGAACCTATAGTTGGTGCTGGAGTTGGTAGGTGTACATCCAAGAGACTTGAATCTTTGGGCTGTCCATGTGCCAGCTGGGCCCTGAACCTCAGCAGAGTTGCAACACCTACTCTCTAGTTCATTGGACTCACCTAGGACAATTAACAAGGAGGTAAGGATGGACAACCACCATACCAAGGAAATGAGAGAGCCTACAACTGCAAGCAAGAGAGTCCCAGCCAATGGCTGTATGGGATTGAAGCCCCCTCTCAACTAGAGGTGGATTGGACATCAACATCCCAGAATCCTCAGGATTGGGGGATGAACTATGGACTAGAGTGGACTTACTGGTATTCTACTATAGACTTATTGTGATTCTAGCAATGGAAGAAATTACAGCATTGATGTGGAGGAAGTGGCCACTGGAGGCTCTGGGGGTAAGGGGAGGGAAAGACAGGTGTAATGTAGGGGCTTTTTCGGGACTTGGGAATCGTCCTGAATGGCATTGCAATGACAGATATAGGACATTTATATCTTCCCATAGCCTGCAGAATTGTGTGGGAGAGAGTGTAAACTACAATGTGAACTATGGTCCATGCTCAATGGCAATGCCCCAGGATGTGTTCATCAATTGCAATAAATGTGCCACACTAATGAAGGATGTTGTTTATGTGGGAGGTATGGGGAGCAGGGCATATGGGAATCCCTATTTTTTGTGTGTGTAATATTTGTATAATCTAAGTATCTTTAAAAAAATAAAAATATATATTTAAAAAAATGTTAATTCTGGGATTTATTCCCTGAGATGTCTGTTTCTTGAACTGGTAGCCATCTTGTGATATGACAGAGATTTTCTTGAGTAGCGGCCCTTCTGTCAGGAAGGTCTTCCCAAGGTGAATGCAAAGTACAGAGTCCTCCTTGTCTTTTCTGGGCCTATGTCTTGTCCTGGGCTTGTGGGCCAGGATTTTCCCTATTTTCAGGAGTTTGAATGCCCCCTCTACTTCCCAGGAGGCAGATCTTCTCTTCCCTGGTGTACTACTGCCAAGCTTGAAGCAGGTAAGCCTTTGCTCCAGGCCATCTGCTCCAATAGTTTCTTACAGTGCTTTTTCTTTCTTTCTTTCTTTTTTTTTTTTTCTCAAGCTGCTTTTGCCTGAAGCATAAATTCCATGGAGGATGAGGAGAGAAGAAACGCCAGAGAGGAATTTCCCAAGTCTTTCCCAGCCATAACCAGGGGCCAGAGACCCACAAAGTGAATGCCTTCCAACTCCAAACTGGCCTGGAGAGGGGATGAGGAATGGATCAAGAAGGGCACCAGAAGCTTCTTCCTTGGCTCCCCAAAGCTGCACTCTCTTTTCCTGCCCAATAAATGCAGCTTTTCAACTGTCCTCTGCAGCTCTGAGGAAGTGCACCATCTTTAGGTCTCCTCTGCTACTTTTGTCTGGGGTGGGTTGGAACAATGGTCACCCTCAGAGACAGGTCCCTTGTCATCTGATGTTGCTATTAAAAAGCTGTGATCAGCAATTGGTCTGAGGGAAGTGGTTTTTTATGTCCCTTTCTGAAACCAGGAAGCTATGCCAGGGTCCAGACCTCACTGCTGCGTGCAGTGAGAATTGGGTCTGGGCGCCAGTAGCTGCTGTGCAGAGAGAGCAATTTACTGGTATTAACCATAATTTACCAGCCTTTTCCTCCCTCTCTTCTATGGATGTTGTATAGTGTTCTGCTAGACTCCGGAGTTTTGAAATAGTTGATTCAGACAGTTCCTGTCTCTTTAATAGTTGTTTTGGTAGAGGAAGTGATTCCTGGAGCTTCCTATTCCACCATCTTACTACATTTCTCTCTCTAAATAAGACCTTTTGATGCGGTTACTTCAGTTAAGGTGTGGCTCAACTGAATCAGGTTGGGTTTTAATCTAGAGTATTGGTGTCCTTTATAAGCAGAGTGAAAGAGAGCTGGAGAGAGAAGTCAAGGGGAGCAGCCAGAAGCTGGAAGTCAACAGAACCCAGAAAAGAAAGGAAAAAGATGCTACCATGTACATTGCCATATGATGGAAAAGCCAAGGACCAAGGATCAGTTGCAGCCAGCTGCAGAATGCCACAGTCTTCTGGGAGAAAACCTCACCATGCTAATGCCTTGATTTTGTACTTCTCCTAGCCTCAAAATCATGAGATATTAAATTCCCATTGTTTAAGCTAACTCACTGTATGGTATTTGTGTTGGAAGCTAGGACTAAAACACCAGGATATCCCTCATAAGGTTTTGCATTCTAATTCATAGCATTTGCATGGTCAGAACCCTACAGCAAAGAAATTCATATAAAGTGGTCCTGGGTTGGGCGTGTCTTCAGGCACCTGAAAGGAGCAAATGCAGATTTTCTCTTGAGGAATGTTCTCCCAACCCAGGCCTCATAGAATTCCCACAGAAAATCCCTTACGAACACAGCTCATATTGAAAAATCAAGAAAAACACAAGCAAACAAACCATCATGAACAAAAATTAACAAAGCGTAGAAATTATGTCTTCAAAAACTTCAGATGTTATAATTATAAGACATAGAATATAAAATAAATGTGCTTTCAGTTTTAAAGAAATAAAAGAAGGAAACAAAGTCAGAACTATGGAAAAAAGATCAAGTACATTTGAATAAAAATCAAATAGAAATTTGAAATATGAAAACATATAATCATTGAAGTGAAAACATACTTTGGTTAAATAGCAGATGATACATATTTGAAGACAGAACTAGTGAATAGCAAAGTAGAATTCAGTTATCCAGGATCTAGTACAGAGAGAAAAGGATATAGATGATATGAAGGACAGGCTAAAAGACATAAAGAATAGGGTAAGAATAATTAATATGTATTTAATTGGAGTTTTTGGAAAAAGAGAATAGATAGAATGGAGAGGGGGCAGTAGCCAAGAGAAAAATGGCTATTTTCTAGAAGTTTCTATAATTCATGAAAAATCTGAAACCTCAGATTAAGGAATTATAATGAATCCCAACTAGTATATAAAAATAGAAACCCATACTTCAGATCCATCATGGTGAAACAGCAAATGATCTACTATAAAGAGATCTTAAAGATTTTCTTAAAAGCAGACAGAAATAAAAGATTACATAAAGCAACAATATTTAGACAGACAGCAGACTTCTCAACAGCAATAATGGAAGCTGACAGTGCTGTTAAGAAGTCTGATGCCATTCAGCTTCTATTTTTTGTGCATGTGATCTATTTTTTAGAATTTGTTTTATCCCTGGTGTTCTGAAATTTTACAGTGATGCATCTTGAAGTAAGCATTGTTTCTTTCATTGTGCTTGTCTATTGGGAGGACATTTTCATTTGGCAGCTCATTGTCCTTTAGTTTTGGAAAATTTTCTTACATTGTTTTTTTCGATACTTTCCAAACCTGGATAGATCAATTTTCTTAATATTTCTCTCTTATTTTATTTTCTTCATTTATTTTTATTTTGTCCTGTATTATTGGAAGATGCCTTTGACCTAAACTTCCAGCCTTTCTGTTGAATTTTTTATCTTAATTTTCATATTTCAATTTGTATTAGTTAGGCAAAGGGGTGCTGATGCAAAGTACCAGAAATCTGTTGGCCTTTATAAAGTGTATTTATTTGAGGTGGAAGCTTACAGTTACAGGCCCTAAAGAGTCCAACTCAGGGTACCATAAGAGGCACTTTCTCACCTAAGATGGTTGCTGATCTTTGCGAGGGTTCAGTCTTCCTTTTTCCTCTTAAGACTCCATGATCCCAGCTTCTTCCTATCTCAGCTGTAGGCTGGCATAGGGCTCATTTCTTTCCCGGCTCAGCTGCTCTATTCTCTTCACAGGGTCAGCTGTAAACTATCAGGCAAATGGCTCAGCTCTCTCTGGGACCTCAGGATCAAAGTTCTCTCCTCTGCTGTGTTTATGGAGCTTCTCTCTTCCAGTGTGAATCTTGTGTGTGGCCTGTTTATATCAGCCCACCAAGGGGGTGGAGACTTAACCAGAGTTACACCCTACTGAAGTGGTCGAATCAAAGCTCTAATCTTAACATAATTTAATCAAAGATATCTCAGCTGAATCTAATACTATCAAAGGATATCATGCCCAGAGGAACAGATTAGTTTACAAACATAATCCTTATCTTTTTTGGGGTTCTTAAATAATCTCGACCTCCCACACAATTCTCTGGGAGCTATTTTTTATTCTCTAATTTCCCTTGAATTATGTGATGTATTAAACATATAGAAAAAAGGGAGATAGGCTCTTTATTAGTTTCTTAGGGTTTTCATAGCAAACTACCACAAATTGGATGCCTTAAAACAACAGAAATCTATTCTTTCACAGTTCTGGAGTCTAGAAGTCTAAAATTAGAGTGTTGACAGTGTTGATTTCTTCTGAGAGCTCTGAGGGAGAATCTGTCCATGCCTCTCTCCTAGCTTCTGGTGATGACGGGCAACCCTTGGCATTCCCTGGCTTGTAGATGCAGCCCTCCAATTTCTGGCTCTGTCTTCACATGGCCATCTTCCCTCTGGGTGTCTTTTCTCTTCTTATAAAGACACCAGTCACAATAGATTATGGCCCAAACTATTCCAGTATGACCTCATCTTAACTAATTGCAAATAGGTTATTTGCAAATAAGGTCACATTCACATGTACAGGGGTTAGGACTTGAACATATCTTCTTTAGAAGCACAAGTGAAACTACAAGAAGCTCCTAACGATCAATCCCTCCATAAAAGAATTTCACCCCATTTCCTATTTATAGACTGTCTCTTGGCTGGTGCCTTCCATCATGTCCTGAGTTTCTCCAGGTGCTATGGAATGAATCAGCCCACTTTTTGCCTGTGTGTCCCTCTGCAGGAACTTTAAGTTGTACTTCCCTTCTCTCTATTAGGTCAGTTTCAACTCCTACATCAATTTTAAAAATTATTTTTATTTTTTAAATTAAAGTACAGTAAAATGGACTCTTTTGGGAATGGCACAGTTCTATAAATGTTAGCACATGTAACCACCACCATAATCAAGATATAGAACAGCCTCAAAACTCCAAAAAATTATGTCATGCTATCCATTTGTAGTCACACTCATGCCAATTTTTATCTTTTTGAGAATGTCATATATAAATGGAATCATACAGCATATAATATTGTGAAACTGGCTTCTTTTGCTCAGCATGCCTTTGAGATTTATCCAAGTTGTTGCATATATCAAGTTTGTTCCTTTTTTTTGTTGAATAGTATTCCATTGTATGGATGCCCCACAATTTGTATATACATTCACTCAATGAAAGACATTTGTGCTGTTTGCCAGTTTGAGCAATTATGAATATAGCTGCTGTAAACATTCATGTACAACTTTTTGCGTCAACACAAGTTCATTTCTCTATGGTTAATACCTAGGAGTGAGATTATGGGTCACATTTTTAAAGGTATGTTTAACTTTATAAGAAACTACAAAACTGTTTCCTAGAGTGGCTGAATCATTTGCTTTCCCACCAGCAATATATGAGAATTCCAGTTGCTCAGTGACCTTGTCAGCAGTTGGTGTTATCAGTATGTTTTATTTTAGTCATCATAATAAGTGTGTAATGGGCTGCCATAACAAAGTACTACAAACTGTATGTGTTAAAACAGCAGAACCTTATTATCTCAAGTTCTGAAGACTAGAAATCTGAAATCAAGGAGTAGTCGGGGCTATACTCCCCCTGAAGAGTCTTGGGAAGGATTCTTCATTGCCTCTTCCTGGCTTCTGGTGGTTGCTGACAATCCTTGGTGCTATTTAGTTTGTAGATGCATCACTCCAGTCTCTGCCTCTGTCTTCAGTTGGCCTTCTTCCCTAAGTGGTTTATTGTCTCCAAATTTCCCTCTTATAAAGACACAATTAATTGGATTTAGAACTGACCCTAATCCAAAATGACCTCATTTTAACTTAACTAAATTTATCTACAAAACCCTATTTCCAAATAAAGTCACATTCTTAGGTTCTGAATGGATATGAATTTTGGGGGAACACAAGTCAACCCACTACAGCCTACCATCTAGTCCCCCCAAACTTGCATCCATCCCTTGTGCAAAATACATTCATCCAATCCCAACATCCCCAAAAGTCTTAACCCATTCCAGCATTAGCTCTGAGTCCAAAATATCATATAAATATCATAAAATTAAAATGTTCTAAATCTCATAATCTAAATAAGATATAAGTGGGACTCTGGGTGTGACCCATCCTGGGGCAAAGTTCTTGTCCATCTTTAAGCCTGGAAAACATATAAAACAAGTTATCTGCTTCCAAAATACAAAGGTGGAAGAGGCATAGGATAGACATTCCCATTCTGAAATGGAGAAAATGGAAGGAATAAAGTAGTCACTGGTCTTAAGCAAGTTCAAAACTTAGAAGGGACATTCCATTAGGTTTCAAGGCCTGAGGATAATTGTCTGTGGCTTGGTGTCCTATCTTTTGTTTCCAGTGTAGCAGCCCTGCTCTCTCTGGTTTCTGCCTCTGTGACTCTGCTCTCAAAGTCATTCTTCCTTCATTTCATCCCATCTCTGTCCCTTTCAATACAGGCTGACAGTATTTCTGCTGATATAAAATTCACAAAAACATTGTTGGTCTTCTGTCAGTCAAGGGGATCCATACTGTTAGACAAGGGAATTTTCTTCAGATCCTTTGTGGATAAACCCATTTCTATTTCCTGACTTCTGTAAGATGGTTGATTGGAAACATTAGCCACATACCTAATCTCTCCAGCAGAAGGTTGTCCAGCCACATTCTTGGTGTTCTCACCAGAGCATGCGTTAGCATCTTTTGAAATATGGATAGACTGAGAATTTTCCAAATCATCAAATTCTGGTTCCTTTTTGCTTAACTGTTCCTTCTTCAATTTATCTCTTTCCTCTGATATTTTACTATAACCACTGAGCCACATTGGCTCCTCTGAGTTGTTTTTTTTGTTTGTTTACTGTTTGCTTTTTTGTTTCTAGGAGGCACTGGGAACCCAACCCGGGACCTCTCATGTGGGAAGCAGGTGCTCAATCACTTGAGCCACATCCACTCCCCACTGGAGTATTTTATAAGCAGAATGAAATTCAGACAGATAGCGAGAAAGCTGCAGAAGGAGCAACCAGAAGCTGAAAGTCAACAGAACCTGGAAGAGAAGGGAGAGGCCAGAAGAGGCCACCATTTACATTTCCATGTGACAGAAGAGCAAAGACAAAGATCACTGGCAGCCAGCCCCAGAATACAAGCTTTCAGGAGGAAAGCGTCACCTTGATGATGCCTTAATTTGGGCTTTTCCTAGCCTCAACACTGTGAGCCAATAAATTCCCATGGTATTTGCTTGAGCAGCCAAGGAAACTAAAACAGTATCCAAGTTCCTGATTGGATTAGTCAGGGTTCTCTTGGGAAACAGAATCAACAGGAGATATCTGTCAATAATATGAGATTTTATATCAGTCTCTCACGCGACCGTGGGGATGCACAAGTCCAGGTTCCGCAGGCAGGCTGCAAACCAGGGGCTCCGATGAAAGTCCAATGAAAGGTCCTTGATGAGTTTCTGGGAGAAGGTGGCTGTCCAAAGACAAGATGGGAAATTCTCTCTGAATGTTGAAATCACTTCCCCTATTAAGGCATTCAACTGATTGGATAAAAGCTTCACCCATTGCTGATGCAATCTCCCTGATTGATGCAGATGTAATCAGCCATCCATGCAGTAAACTCACTGGTGATCCAAGTCCATAAATGCACTTGTATTACAATTAGCCCAGTGCTTGCTGGACCAAACACCTGGACACAATTACCTGGCTGAGTTGACACATTAGCCTAACCATCACACTAACCTACAAGTTTATTTTCAACCCAACACTAGAATATAATCCAGCCAAGTTTTCTGCTACTTTTAAGCAAGGCTTGTTTTCATCCAGGATCCAAAAACATGTTCTTTGTTTCCTTCTGAGGCCTCATCAGAAGCACCTTTAACATTCATATTTCTACCAATATTCTCTTCCTTATGATATGTGTATCTTCTAAAATGATAGAAATCTTTTCTACCAACCTCCTCACTTCCTTCTGAGCCCTCACTAGAATCACCTATAATGTCCATATTTCTGTCTCTTCATGACAGTCTAGGCTTTTCTTTCATGTGCCTCGAAATTATTCTTGTGAAATCTCAGTGTTTAGAGTTGTTCATAATATTCCCCTATTATCCTTTTAATGTCTGTGGGGTCTGAAGTGACAGCCTCTGTTTTGTCCCTGATATTGGTAAATTGGTACCTTTTCTCTTTTTTCTTGGTCTATCTTGCTGAGCCCGATGCCAGCCTACAGCCGAGAGACAGGAGAAACTGGGCCCATGGAACCTTAAGAGGAAAGAGGAAGGCTGAACTCTCACTGACATCGCCTGCCATCTTGCTTCAACACGTGGCAACAGATTTTGGTGAGGAAATACCTCTTATGGTACCTGAGCATGTACACCAAATAAATACCCTTTATAAAAGCAACAGAGTTCTGGTACTTTTCATCAGCACCCTTTTGGCTGACTAATACCCAGGATATTGCTTGGTGAATGTTCCATGAGCACTTGAAAATAATGTGTAGTCTGCTGTTGGGTAGAGTATTCTATAAATTATGTAGATTTAGATCCAGCTGGTGGATAGTGTTGATTGTCTTCTATATCCTTTCTAATTCTCTGTAAGTTCTGTCTGTTACTGAGAGAAGCGTTAGAGTCTCCAACTGTAATTGTGGATTTGTCTGTTTCTCCTTTCAGTTCTGTCAGTTTTGCTTCATGTAGTTTGAAGCTCTGTTGATAGATGTATAAATGTTTGTGATTATGTTTTCTTGGTAAATTGATCTTTTGATCATTATGTAATGTCTCCTTGATCTCTGTTTTTGTTTTTGTCTAAAGTCTGATTTGTCTGTTATTAATATGGTCACTCCAGCTTTCTTTTGATTAGTGTTATTATGGTCATAATTATGGTCATAATTAATGTTATTATGCTTTTACTATAAGTCTGTCTATATTATTATATTTGAAGTGAGTTTCTTATAAATAGCATATAGTTTGGTTATTTTTTTATCCTCTGATAATATCTTTTTAATTTGTATATTTAGACATTACATTTAATGTAATTATTGATATATTTGGAATTAGGCCTACAATTTTATTGTTCAGTCTTTGTTTGCTCTGTTTTTCTTTCCTCTATTTACCCTTTCCTACCTTCTTTTAGTTATTTAAACAATTTTAAAAATTTAATTGAAATTTTTGTTGAACTAATTGTAACTTTACACGCAGTTGTAAAGAATAGTGCAAAGAGATCCATTATATGCTTTGCTCAGTTTCCCCCAATGCTAACATTCTGCAAAACTGTAGTATATCATCACAACCAGGAAATTGACATTGATCCAATCTACCAATCTTATTCAGATTTCCCCAGTGTCACTTGTGCTCATTAGTGTGTGTGTTTGAGTATTAAGTTCTATCCAATTTTATCACCTGTTGTTTTAATTTGCCAAAGGGGTGCCAATACAAAGTACCAGAAATGGAATGGCTTTTATAAAGGGGATTTATTTGGGGTAACAGCTTACAATTCCAAGGTCATGAAATGTCCAAATTGACGCATCAGCAGAGATGCTTTCTTACAAAAGTCAGCTACTGTTGATCCTGGCATTGTTGCTATGTGGTGAAGCAAGATGGCTGCCTACCTCTGAAGAGGTCTCTGCCTTCCTCCCCAGAATCTACCATTCCTTGGAGCTCAGCTGTGAGCAACCAGGAATACAGCTTGTCTCTTCCAGGCGTTCTCTTTCAATCTCTGGGCCCCAGCTCCTTGAGCCTCTCGGGGGCTTTCCTCTTTGCCACTCAGCTGTGGGCAAAACCTCTCTCACATGGCAAGATAAAAAATGGTGGCTTCCTATTCCTGTGTCTGTCTGAGTCAGTCTCTCTCTTAGTTTCCCTTTATATCAGACCCAGCAAGGGGTGGAGACGCAACATGAGTCACACCTTGCTAAAGTGATCTTATCAAGTAATCTAATCAAAGGCCCCTCAACTGAATTTAATGCATTCAAAGGGTATCATATCCAGAGGGATAGTTTAGTCCACAAACATGATCTTTCTCTTTTTGGGATTCATTAAAATAATCTCAAACTGCCATACCTGTGTATGTTCCTATATTCATCACCACAGTCAAGATACTGAACAACTCCAATACCACAAGACTCCTGAGGATCCCTTGTGTTTCCCTTTTATAATCACACCCACCTACTCTCTCCTCACTTCCTAACCCCTGACAACCACTAATCTCTCCTCCATGTCTAAAATTTGTCATTTCAAAGGCTGTATAAATGGAATCATACAGTATGTAATCTTTTGAGATTGGCTTTTTTGCTTAGCATGATTTACTGGAGATTCATCCAAGTTGTTAGGTGTATCAATAGTTTGTTCCGTTTTATGGCTGTGTATGGATGTGCCACTTTTTTTTTTTTTTTTACCATTCACCTGTTGAAGAACATTTAGGCTGATTCCAGTTTTGGGCTATTACAAAAAGCTGCTACAAACATTTGTGTAATATTTAATTTTTTAGTATTCCATTTTGATTTATCTATTGTGTTTTTTATAATCTCTTAGTAGTTTCATTGTTTTCAGGATTAAAATAAACAACTTAACTTTTCACAGTCTACTTAGAATTAATATTTTACTATTTTATACAGAATGTAGAACCCTCACTGCCATATAGGTCCTTTTACCCTTCCCCCTTAATATTATAGTTGACTTATGTATTACACTGTTATCGCCCCCATTGGATTCAGGCTGCAAGTCCCACTCAGATCTACAAATCGTGGCTCCAATGTCAGTTCAACGTTCAAAGCCTTTGCATAGCTATTGATCTGTTCCAAGTGCACACCGCCAGTGGCCCATCTGGTGGGCTGTGAACTGTCCTATTCACAAAGTCTATGGTGGGAGTGGATGTAGCTCAGTGGTGAGCACCTGCTTCCCATGTAC
>JAQZBX010081878.1:0-13611 GCA_029593785.1 Cabassous unicinctus | reverse complement strand
ATTACTTAAATCTACTTAAACTATCATTACTTGCTAAATCAAAATGAACATTGCCTGAATATGCTGTATGAATGTGATATTTTTTACAAGTAACCATTTAATTAATGATTGACATTGAGGACTTATTAGACTGGACTTCCAGCAGTTCTCCCCTCAGTTGGGTGATTTATAAGGCATGGATATAATAAATTTTTTGCATGCATGCCCAGGAGTCAGTATATCATAATGAATTAGGAGGATTAGAGCCTTTTCTTCTACCCTGCAGATGAGAATCATGCAGACATAGAGTGAGGTCTATGTTTATATGCAGAAGTCATGAGAAAATCGCACTCAGCCAGCCCGCCTTGTGAAAATACACCTAGAGGAGTAAGAGAGAAACTCTGTAGCAAGGAGGCTCCACTTCCATTTCTTCTCCCTCAACCTGTAATGAGAACTTGGTTCTAATCTTCCCAAGAATCATTTGGGTTGAAGTAATTCACTTGGCACTTTAGGTTCAGGTTGTTCCTGTACTTAAGAATATGATAAGGGGTGGTGTGAGCATCCTCCCACCTGCAGAAAAATGCACCATTAGAAAAGTTCTTTGAGCAAGAAATGTGTGTCCTTGGGGATCCAGTGAAACACTGATTTACTTATGTAGGGCATAGCTTTTGTCAGCAGAATTCCTTGGTTTTAGTTCTCTCTGTAAGAGGATGTCTGCAAAGACAAATGATACTAACCTTAGTGAGAATTCCCTGGCAAAGGCACAGAATATCTCCAAAACTTCAGCTCTATGTCTAACTCATACTCTATGTCCATGTTCTAACTCTAACAGTAGTTTTAATTGTAGCTCTAACTTTATCTGCAACACTAACTCTGAATCTAACCCTAACTCTAACTAACTTTAATTCTACCTCTAAGTTCTATCTTTGGTTATCATACAGAAAAGAAAGGAGCTGGATTTTGTTAAAAAAATAATCATTTTTAATCTATTGGCCTAAAACCTCATTATGACTGAAAAGGACCCATAAATACATTTGAGGTGCTCTGATGATAGACACTTGAAGGAATATTTCTGAGGAGAAAAGAAAGAGCTTAATGTCACATACATATTGACACATTAAAATTATATAGGAGCCCTGCACATGTTTTACTTATTGGACAGGAAGTAATAAAGGTGAAAAGGGTATATAGATACATTTATTGATGAAGAAGCTTAAGAATTAGAAAATGATTCTGTGATGGTCCCTATTTTCCTAACAAGTAGAAGAAATGGTCTTCAGAGATGAGAGGATAATGCATAAGATAAGGATTACAGGAAATTGGTACAATATTGGGAATATGCTAAGAAGAATGTGTAGAAGTATGAACTGTCCAGAACAGCCAGAATATTTGCTCAAGAAGCATTGAAGACTGAGTTCATATTGGAGTTCATACTTGTCACTACTCCCTTTCTATGATTGTAGTCTTTTTTCAGCATTGCCTTCCAGATTAGGTAAAGTGAAAAGGTGATATGTAAATTTTTGGTTTAAATACTTCAGTCGGGGTAGTATGTTATGCTAAAGCAGAAAGAAGCTCTAATTAGATGTTGTTTTGTAAGGATTGCTAATTATCCATTCTACCCTCTTTGAGAATCAATATAATGGAGAAGCTATGCTAACCTGTTATTTTATTAATACCTGTAGATCTTCTAAGACAAATGCAGTGAATGTATTAATAACAATAATGTACATTTGTTGTGGTAACAAGTGAATCCTGAAATATCTTTGACTGATCACATACAATTTTATTTCTTGATCAGATAAAGTTCACTAAGTGTTGGGTGATGTATAGGATGGTTGTCCACAGTGCAGATACTCAGTTATCCAGCTTGCTTCATCTGTGTAGTCCTCCGATTTTAATGCACTCTTTCATGCATGGTGAAGCAGGGAAAATACAGCTAGATAGTAGCAGATTGGCCCCCCTAACACATAGTCTTACTTAAATGCAAGTGGGCTGAAACTTTGATGGGGGAACATGGATATTATGTGACCTGCAAAATAACTATCCACCATTTAGAAAACTGATTTCTTTTTTTGAATGAATTGTTTACTTAACTTGAATACTAATCTGTTTGTAATATATATTAATATAAAATTTAGCATGGCTATGGAGTAATATGTGTTAATTCATAAGGATAAGCAGGGGTCACTAAGATTGGCACTGGCTTTGATCTGGGTCTTCTTCTTTTATCTGGACTCTTTCTCTTAGATTTTTAGTGAAGGTGTCTACACCACAAAGGACTCCCCTTTTCATTGTTCTGCAATTGGTAGACAATTTTCTATTAAAATTTTAAAGTGCAAATTCTCTGTCTTGACTACTTAGACATCTGTCCTTTGTACTAGCTACTTTTATATTTTTAGAAGCTAACTCAGGTCCTATCAGATAAGGAACAAATCCATCCCATAAAATTTATTTTGGAGGGAAGGTCTGTGTAGGCTGTTTTTGAAAGAAAATGTGTTCCACATACATCTTCTATCTGGGGACATGATGTGCAATTTGCTTAAGAGTTGTGCCTGGGATATTATATAATTACCCTTGGCTTTAGACAGAAAATAATTTAATCATGGAAAAGCCCTCCCATATTACAATGAAAATGGTGTTTCCTCAAGTTATTCAACACAGCAACATTCATTTTGGAATGAGTCCTGCCTTGGGACTTTCCTTATCTCCATATTCATTCATTTCTGGTTGATCCCTATCTCACACAATAACAAATCCACCATGACTTTAGCAGTTGGCATTAGAAACAGGAATTTTCAACAAAATAGTTACCCATCATCCCTTTTTGTTTAAATATATTAAGTACTTATATAATATATACCTAGATATTTGCAAAGAATTATTCCACTGATTAAATAAAGCCATGGATTTTCCAAACATTTGATAGTTTTATGTCAATTAGAATGTCCCTTTTATCAATAGTTTGTAAATGCAAACAGGTTTCTATTTGGAAGTTATTTTGTCGTTATTTAACCAAATATTAATATTTTATGAAATAGGGAACATTAAAGATTCCAAGTAGGGAAATGATGGAATATACTTAAACATAAAAATTAATCAAAAAGCATTTTCTTTTGCATTAGACACATTTTATAACATATGAATACATTTTCTTTCATCTTGTTTATTCACATTAATTGTTACCCAAGATCATTCTTTGGCTACAGAACTTCCTCATGGCATTTTTCACCTCTGCACTTCTCAGGGTGTAGACTAAAGGTTTTTAACATGAGTGTTACTCTAGTATAAAACACAGCTACTGCTTTATCAATGGAGAAGGTGACCATGATCCAAATGTACATAAATATAGAGGGCACAAAGATAAGATGACCACAGTAATATGGGACACACAGTTCAAGAGAGCCTTCTGCTCTCCTTCAGAACCATGAATACTGATGGAGCAAAGTAAAAAGACATAGGAGCTGATAAGAATAGACAAACCAGCATACATAGTAGCCCACTGTTGGCAACAACAAAGAGTTCAAAGATGTGCATGTCAGTGCAGGAGGGTTTCAGAGAGCATAAAGATCACAAAAGAAATGGTCAATAACATTGCGACCACAGAAGGGTAACCACACCATAAAAAGGATTTGAATCAGGGCAAGAAGAAATCCCCCGGCCCAGAACGTGACCTCCAGGAGACGACACATCTGTTGGTTCATTGTGACCATGTAGTGCAGGGGCCTGAGTATGGTCACAGAGTGGTCATAGGTCATCACCATGAGTAGGATGACCTAAACTCCTCCAAGGAAATGTTCTGCAAAGACTAAGCCTTACACCCACCGAAGGAGGTAGTTTTCTTCTAAAAAAGTCAAATATCATTTTGGGGGTCATGTAAGATGAGGAACAGCTATCTATGAAAGGTAAGAGAGTCAGAAAAAATATATGGGGAATCTCAGGGCTGGGCTGGTGATGATTATCACTGCAATGAGTAGGTTGCCTTCCATAGTGATTAAATAAATGAGTGAAAACATGAAAAACAAGAGTTTTTGCATGTGTGGGTCATGTGCCAGGCTGAGCAGGATGAATTTTATCAGATTGTTCATTGCTCATGCATATAATTTGCCATTTGCATAAAAGATTTAACTGCAATTAACACAGGGTTTGCAATGGTGACAGATAAATTTTGATGAAGCAATTAATATAGCTGATAAATCCCAGCCTTAAAGTTGGGTCATATAATAGTCACATATTGAATTAACAGCCCTTTTCTAAACACATATACACAAACATGTTTTTGTTATATAACAGGAGTTAAAACAAAAACCCTGTTGGGGGAGAATACTTGAACTATCTATTCTTTCTCTATCTATTTCTTTCTCATCATGCAAGCTGATAAGGTGAAGCTGCAGAATTGGTTATCCTTGTTAATTTTACCTTTTTAAATAGTGAATAGAATGCATCAAGTGATTTCAAAGTGAAATTAGGGATAATGTAATGATTGTAAAATCAACAGAAATGAGTCAAGATTTAAGGTTGCATCAAGACACACCTGATGATTAGGTGTGTGAGTTCATGCTACATTGAAACAGAATTGCATAAGAATACCCTTTCGTTGGAGAAAAGCTCTGCAGGAATGATATCCTGTAGAGAATAAAAGAGACAATATGGGAGTGGATGTGGCTCAGTGGTTAAGCACCAGCTTCCCACATATGAGGTCCTGGGATTCAATCTCCAGCCCCAGTAGCTAAAAAAAAAGAGAGAGAGAGAAAGACAATGTGATGCAATGTATATAACCCTAAATTATTTGAAGTTCCTGAATCCATTATTGTGGAACTCCAGTTATACTTACATTCTGGAGTATTTTGCAAATCAGCACTCAGTTTGAGGAATATTATGAAATGTTCTCTGAATATGTTCTGGAAACATACTTTAATTTGAGGCAACAAAGGCACCATAATTTATTGCACAGAGCATATTCTTTAGAATAAACAGTCTATTTTTGTATTCTGTTTACAGCCATGTGAAGTTTGTATGACCTTTTTTATTACTGAGCCTTAAATTTTTCATATATAATATAGAAATAATAGCAAAGGGCACAGAAGAATTGAAGAGTATCATTATACTTTTGTCAAAGTTTGTATCCTATGGTAATAAAATAGTTTTCTACATTATTCCAAATTATTGATTAAAAACAAGTTATGTTACACAAATTAATATTATTATCTTTGATTATTTGCTCATTATACTATCAAGAGGAAGAATAAATAGAACAAGCAGGACTATAAAAAAACTAAGTACTCACTGCAAAAACTGAAAAGAAAACTACCAATTATATTAGTATAAAGTTTGAATGCAGAAATTGATATATCAGAAAATAGAAAAAAATATACTTGATAAATTTGATAACTTATTGGTATTTAAAAATATTACGCAAAGTACAACTAGTAAGATGGTGGCAGATTAAAGAGCTCCTAGAATCACCTCCTGCTACAGGGTAGTTGGTGATCACCCAGAGCTATCTAGAGTACTTGTTTGGGGGCTCCAGGAAACCAGAAGTGCATCCTGCAACATCCTTGAAAGAATGGAAGGAGGAGATGGCCCATCTGCAGAGAAGATTCCTAAGTAGAGCACTCCACACCATGGAGGCCGGTGCCCATCCTTCACTGGAGGCACAAGCCACCTCAGGAGCTGTTCTGTGGTTGGAATTGAAAGCTCCAAAACATGGAAGAAAGAGATGGTTGGGCACCAACTTCAGCTACTGATTAGTAAATTCAGAGGGCTAAAGTATAATCCTAAGAACAGCTAAAGTTTGAACATATCCAAGTCAGCAATAGGCCGGTGGCTGCCATCTTAACTCCACACCTGACAGGGGAAGTGGGGCTGACTGAAAATCACAGTTGTGGTAGGGACCGGATTTTTTTCACCTAGATCAGATTGCGGCTCTAGCCTAAGCCCCAGGCCCACCTTGGGCAGGGAGGAAGCTGGGGGGAGCTGCCCGAGCCTCTTAGGGAAATAACAGGACATGCTGTAGAGGCCAGTGATTATCCTACTTTGGCGGCACAGGACACCCCAGGAGCTATTATGTGGCAAGAATTGGAAGCTCCATTTCCCAAGAACAGGGGAGGAGGAAATGGTTGGCCACTGATTTCAGCTACTGATTGGTAGATTCAGCTGGCTAGAGTATAACCCTAAGAACAGCTGAAGTTTGAGCCTGCCCAAGTCAGGAGGCCGGTAGCCACCATTTTGACTCCACCCCCAGCATGAGGGGAAGACGGGCTGACTGAAAATCACAGCAATAGTAGAGACTGGTTTTTTTCACCCAGATTGGCTTGCAGCTCTAGCTTAGGCTTCAGCCCTACCTCTAGAAGGGAGGAAGTTGACTGGCCCTATGCCAGCATATCCCGGTAACTGCAGATACATTTAGCTGGCACAGACAAATAATCAGAAGTCTACTGGGGCAACTGTGGTCATCTTGGACATGCACTGCTTAGATTGCTGTCTACACCCGCATATTTATCCCTGCCCCCGGCAGAGGAGAAAAGGACATGAAGCTTCACCAGTCTTTCAGGGCAACTACAGTATAGGTCTGCATGAGTTGGATTATTCCACTCAGCTGTGGCTCTGCCCCTACCCCTGGCAAAGGAGAAAGTAGGGAGAAGCTTCATTGGCCCTTGGGACAATGAGGGTAGCTTGAGCCTCCATAGCGTATAGCACCAACTACATCCTTGGCTCCTATTACACAACCAGCATGGGAGAAGGGCAGTGAGCCCTAAAGTAAAGAGAAAAACTACACCCAGAATAAATACTCTAGTAAGCCAGATGCCAAGACACCAGCAAAAACTGACAACCCACACCAAGAAACAGGAAAATATGGCCCAGTTAAAGGAACAAGATAAGCCTCCAGATAACATAATGGAGTTGAGAAAACTAATCATAGATGTTCAAAGAAATCTCCTTAATAAACTCAATGAGATAGTAGCTTTGAGGAGGCAGAAGAAAGCAGATTTAGCAGAAATAGCAGATTTGAGGAGGCGGAAGAAAGGATTGGTGAGCTTGAAGAAGTGGCCTCTGAAAGTGAACATACAAAAAATAGGTGAAGAAAAGATTGGAAAAACTTGAACAAGGTCTCAGGGAAGTAAAGGACAGCAAGAGACATGCAAACATACATGTCATGGGTGTCCCAGAAGGAGAAGAGAAGGGAAAAGGGGCAGAAGAAATATTTGAAGAAATAATGGTAGAAAATTTCCCAACCCTATTGAAGGACATGGATATCCAGGTCCAAGAAGCACAATGTACTCCCATCTGAAAAAATCCTAATAGTTCACCTCCAAGACACATACTAATCAGAATGTCAAATGCCAAAGGAAAAAAAAAGAATTCTGAGAGCAGCAAGAGAAAAACACTGCATCACATATAAGAGATACCCAAAAAGATTAAGTGCTGATTTCTTACCAGAAACCATGGAGGCAAGAAGACAGTGGTATGATATATTTAAAATACTGCATGAGAAAAACTTCCAGCCAAAAACTTTATCTGCGGAATAATTGTCTTTAAAAAATAAGGGTGAGTTTAGAATATTCACAGATAAACAGAAACTGAGAGAGTCTGTAATCAAGAAACCTGCTTTGCAGGAAATACTAAAGGGTGTGCTACAGCCTGAAAGAAAAGATAGGTGAGAGAGGCCTGGAAGAGAGCCTAGAAATGAAGATTATATAGGTAAAAGTAACAAAGTATCAAAAGGTTGGTGAAAATAAAATATGACAGATAAAACCCAAATATTCAGGAATAAACTTAACCAATGATTTAAGCACTTTTATTCAGAAAACTACAATTCATTGTTAAAAGAAAGAAAAAAAAAAAGACCTGAATAATTGGAAGAACATTCCATGATCATGGATTGAAAGACTAAATATCATTAAGATGTCAATTCTACTCAAATTGATATACAGATTCAATGCAATCTCAATGAAAATTCCACCAGAATTTTTTTAAAGAAATGGGAAACATGATTATCAAATTTATTTGGAAGGGTAAGGGGTCCTGAATAGCCAGAAACATCTTAAAAAGGAAAAGTGAAGTGGGAAGACTCTCATTTCCAGACTTTAAGTCATATTACCTACCTACAGTGATTAAAACAGCATGGTACTGGCATAAAGACAGACACATAGACCAACGGACTTGAACTGAAGGTAAAAAAGGTTTAAAAAACCTTTTTTTAAAAGGTTAAAAATCAAGTGATTTTTGACTAGCCTGTCAAACCTACCCAGCTCAGACAGAGCAGTCCATTCAACAAATGGTGCTGAGACAATAGGATATTCATAGCAAAAGAAGGAAAGAGGACCACTTTCTCACACCCTATAGAAAAATTAACTTAAAATGAATTTTAAAAATCTAAATATAAAAGCAAGAACAATAAAGCTTCTATAAGAAACGTAGGAAAATTTCTTCAAGACCTGGTGGTAGGTGGTGGATACTTAAAGGAGATAAGAGGAGGACTGAGATGGACTACTGATATTTAATGTATATGGAAGTTTTAATTAGCTTTAGTGTAAAAAGTGTGGAAATGTACAGAGTTGATGGTAACACATTATAGTGAGCAACAGCTGGTTTATAAATGGGGATGTGGCTGAAAAATGGTAGTCTAGGGGTGTAAATGCCAATTGACAGAAAGCTAGAGAATAATCTAGGGACTGAATAACAGTAAATCCAGAGGTGGATGAGAATAATGGTTGATGGTAAAGATGCAAGAGTCTCGTTTGTGAGCTAGAGCAGATTTACATCAGTATTACAGTGTGGTGCAAATGTGGAGAAGCATGGGAAAAATACAACTGGAGTGACCTATGGAGTGTGGTTAAAAATAATAATGTAATATTCTTGTGTCTATACCAAAGATGTACTTTGTTGATAATGGGTGAGTATGGAAAATATGTGCCAAATGTATGCTGTGGACGTGGTAATAACCAGATGATATTATCTCTTAATCTGTAACAAATATTTCATCAGGGTGTGTTGTGTTGATATAGGTGTGTTGTTTAGGAATTCTGTACATGTGCATGATTGTTTTGTAAGTTTACAACTTCTGTCATAAAAATATATATAAAAAATAATAATAGGGTGGGTTGGGGGAAAAATACACCAAATGTAAGATAAGGACTATAGTTTGTAGTAAGAGTTTGACAATATTCTTTCATAATTTGTAACAAATATCTCACAACAATGCAAGGGGTTAGTGGAAAGTTGAAGCATGGGACCAAAAGAATTGTATGTTTTAAATCCTTAAAAGGCATAAATCTGTTAAAAATAGAAAACAATGATATAAATATGTATCTGATTCCATATGGGGAAGGGATTGTTAAACAAAAATGTGTAAAACTTAGGACAATATGATAGCTTCAACTACATAAAGGCATAGATCACATTTGATAATGTTGCAAAAAGTATTACCAACAATTATTTCTATAAAAATAGCATTTTCAAAAATAAAATCTACTCTAACCATTTACAAGGCAAATGTAAAGAAACTGTAGTTTCAGGGGGAAATATGAGACACCAAGAATTTTCTCTTTATTAAAATATCAAAAAGTATCATTTAAAATATGAAATATTTTTACCTGGCAAATTAGCAAGGATATGTAAGAGCTATATTATCAAGTGCTTGTAAGTGTGTTGGTTTAAAATAATCTGCCAAGAAATTTCCTCTATGTAATAAAGGCTTTATAATTATTCATGCCCCTAGATATATTCTTTCTTAGTCCAAGGAACCTATTCTAGGTAAAAAAAAAAAAAAAAAAATTGGCAAAAATTATGCAAAGAGTTTGTATTTCCAATATTTTTTATAATAGTGAAAACGTGGAGAAAATTCAAATTTCTGCTTAGAGGGAACTATTGAATGAGGATATGGAATTACAAATATCGAGTGGAAATTAAAGTATTTTGTAAGAAGAATTAATGATGTGGAAAGTACTTTCAATATAATACTGTATGGAAAATGTAAGATATAAAATGCCTTATATATTTGGCTATCAATTGTATAAAATGACATATGTATTAGGAAAATATTTATATAGAATATATTAAAATAAATAGCGCTATCTGACTTATGCTATTAGGAGCAGATTTTATGGCTGTCTTTCATAAATTTTTTATGTTTTTTTCTAAACAGAGAATACATTGCCTTTATAATCAGTAAAATGATTTAATTGAAGAAGTTTTATTTTCTTATCTCAAATCTGTGCCCATACATCTCAATCAACTGCTTTACTAAGTAATCGGTATTCTGGTCCTTATTCATAAAAACCTGAGGTAGTACAAACATATATTTACATATAACTGACCCTAGTGTCACCTAGAGAGAAAAATAACAATAAAGCCCCACTGGCTGCACCTACCTCTCTGAATGCAATTGGTGATGTAGCAGGCATTTCATTTTTAGTGAACATGTCCCTGGACTTAGCAACCACTGATCCATCATTAACTACTGCTTTGCAGTTCATTCATTTTTACCTTAATGATAGTATTTTTTCCCTCATTTGATAACTTCAAAATATTGCTAAGAGAGACTTTTCAAATAAATCTGAGTTCAAGTAATGAGTTTATTTTTGCCCTTCACTATCCTGTGAATGTGGAACACAAACATACCAGCTCAGATATGAATTTCTTTAGTCAGAACTCCCAAATCTCTAGGCTTCAAAATAAATTGACGGGGCAACACCTTATCATTGGAGGCCATCTCTCCTAAGTCTTCTACCTATACATTTGTCATTCTTGGATCACTGGTGACAAGGTGACTTATACTATTCAAGCCACTTGATTTAAACTAACCTGATTTATAACCCTGAAAATAGTAAACTATGTTAAAGCAGAAAAATTAGGGATTGCAAGTACCATGCTTAACAATAAATTAAAGTTATACACCAGTAGTAGGTCCTTAAATTCAGCTCTTTTACACCTTTTTCTGAGAAACATCCTGGAGATAGCTCCTTTAGCCATTGAGTCTGAATCCAAATACTTTGGAAACTCAGAACCAAACAGCATCTGTAATCTGTGATTGGTTATGTCAAGTGGTCTCTAGGCTCATATATCCATGGTCTGTCCTTATCAGTACTTTTTTGCATGATTACTGGGAAATATTTAAATGGATATTGCTCAAGCCAAGGTGTTAAGGATGCGCTGAACTTTCAGCTCCCAGAGGATTAGAATTAGCAATGTCAGCCAAATGACAACCAAACCAGTTCATCCTGTTGTCTCTTGTGACTGTGTCATCTGTGGCAAGAAGGGCAAGGGTGGAAGGGGGAGAGAAAGCTGGGGTGAGGTAGCAGTCTCTCACTGGCTGTGATTAGGAAGTGATCTTAGATTGTGGGAGGTAGGGCATGAATGTTCGATTGATGGGTGTAAGGGTGCAAGAAAGTTATCATGCTTGGAGATTCTCAAGCTGGTAAGACATAAGTCATGAACCAATATATGAACAAGAAATTCAGTAATCAGTACAAAGCCAGAGTAGAGCAGACTTTCTGACAAAGGAGGTGATGGTGGATGACAGACTAGTTACAGTGCAGATCTGGGACACAGCAGGACAGGAACTGTTCCTACAGAGTTGCAGACTGTTGTTTCTGTTATTTGATGTGACTGATGTCAAATCATTCAAAACCCTTATTAGCTGGAGGGACGAGTTTCTCATCCAGGGCAGTCCTCAGGATCCTGAAAACTTCCCCTTTGTAGTTTTGGGAAACAAGATAGACCTTGAAAACAGACAAATCACCACAAAATGAGCAGAGGCCTAGTGCTACAGTTTAAAAAAAAAAATTCCCTACCTGGAGACCAGTGTCAAGGAGGCCAGCAATGTGAAGCAGGCATTCCAGACTTACAGACTATTGCACAAAATGCACTGAAACAGGAAACAGAGGTGGAGTTGAACAATAAATTCCCTGAGCCCATCAAATTGGACAAGAATGACTGGACAAGAACAAATGGGCCAAGGCCACAGCAGAAAGCTGTGGTTGATGAAGGGCAGTGAGAGTAGAGAACAGAGTCCTTCACAAACCAAGAACACACCTAGACTTTCAAACACACCTGATCCTCTTCCATACAAAGCATAAATTGATCTCTCATATACAGCTGCCAAAAGAAACCACACCAAATACACTAACCCCCATACACAACACACACACACACATACACAAATCTGATACCAGCAGACAAACTTATACCTCACACCTGTGATGGAGCTTCTTTATGGTCTGCCCACCCACCCACCACATCAGCCCTCAAATATGGCAGCAGGAAAGGGTGGCTGTGGAAATCAGTCTGGTGTGGCTCAACATTGGAAACTTATTTTTTTGTCTATTGGAGAGAGAGATCTGTTTACAGTTAGTCTGTGTCTAATTAGTTATCTTATTTTTTTTTTTAACAGCCTTGTGGTCTTTTTACCTCACATCACCCTCCCTTCCTTGTGAAGGCTACAACATGGGAAGGCTGGTGTCCCATGTTTCATTACAGGTTCACATCCAGTCTGATTAGGCTGGACTTTGTCTTTATCTGTTAATGCTTGTTACTTTTAACTAATCAGATCTTTTATACAGTATCCATGTATTATGTAATGCTTCTTAGAAAAGAATCTTATACTAAATATTATTATATGCAACCAATCAAAAGTGTATAAGTTAATGTAGGGAATTCTTGGATTATGTGTTTAAGGCCTGTAATTCAAATGTGTAATCTGGAGGGTTGAACCATTTCTGGATTGCAGAGTGTTAGCAACTCAGAATTTGGAAATCCAGCAAGAAGAACTATTCTGTACAGTAGACATAAGTATTATTAATGCCTTTTATCAAAGACTTAAGAGCCAAAAAGCTTCTCATCTCTCTGGGAGGGGAACTGTCTAGCTCCCTTCTGCATCTAAATTTTCCAAAAGGTTGATTTGAATAATACAGTGGTGTGTACATTTGGTAAATAGCTAATGTTTCAGAAATTAAAGATCTTCTTTCCCTCTTTTTCCCCTGCTCCAAACTTCAAAATTCCCTATTAAATCAGTATCTCACCCTAAGAGGGAAAGGAAAATCCTAACAGATCTGTCCTGGTGATTGACCTTTTTTCTATAAGGCACACTTTCAGGGTTACCATATCCTTAGGTTAGCAAACCTTTTTCTCCTTTTCCCCACCCAACTCCCCAGTACTGACCACCATTAATTAACCTGTTTCTTTGGTATGGACATGGCAGTTCTGCTTCCTCCCTAGGATCTGCTTAGGTAGCTTACTTAATGGAGTTTTCCCCCTTTTTTCCAAAGGTCTACCTTCTAGAGTGTGGGCCGAGTTCTTCTGTAAAGAGATGAACCTAATGCCAATAAAATTTAACAAAAGCAAAGATTTAAAAAAATAAAACACATATAAGCTAAACAAACTTATGCCAAATATTAAAAATGTGAATCATGCATATGACCAAGAGCTTTGGAATACAATAAACTGCAATAAAATAAACTGGAGACTGACTGATTTACTTATTATCTATGCAACCATGCATAAGTTTCTCAGCTTCTTTGTGCCTCTTTTCTGATATGTGCAAAGGGCATGATAAGGAACTGTTCTTATAGGAAGATTATTTGAGATGATGCATATAATGCTTAAATGGGATCTGGCATAGAAGAAATGCTTTGT
>JAQZBX010081877.1:0-13622 GCA_029593785.1 Cabassous unicinctus | reverse complement strand
TAATTGTCTCCCGAGGGGGGCGCTGGGCTGGCGCATGGGGCCAGAGGTGAGAGCGCAAGAGGGGGCCGAGTGGAGCCAGCATGAGCCCCAGCCACGCGTCTTTGCCTTCACTTTGCAAACTTTCAGTTCAGCAGTCCAGCTAACTACTGCTCGGCGGTGGCCTTAAAACTGTCCACACTCATAAATCACCCCGGGGTTTAAGGAGGACTGGTGGCAGGTGATTTTTCACAACTCTCCTGCGCACGTGCAGGCAACACGCTTACGCGGGTGCACGGGTGTGTGGAGAGATAAATGAAGGAAGGTGGGCATGTGGTGGGCGGCTGTCCTCCGAGGGGCAACTACAGAGCTGGTGGCCCACTGCCCCAGGCTCAGAGAGGCTGAAGGGGGCCGCGCACCCCGCTCTTCTCTCCACCACGTCCTCACCCCAGGCTTGGCCCCTCCCAGAGAAGCCCACCCCTGCAGCCGGGACCTCCACCCGGCTTGCATCTGCCAACAAAAGTCCCTCATAAGGGGTTCCACTAATGACCTGGCAGTTTCTTCCACCTGGGATTTTCTTATTAACAGCAGAGGAGGCTCTTCCCCAGGGAAGGAAGTGCTAGCGGTGGGATTCGGGCCCTGAGCAAAGAAAGACGGCACAAAACTTGAGTCCAGAGCCTAACCCAGCTCGCAGGGTATGGACCCCAGAACCATGCCCAGGAGGAGCAAGGGGAGGAGACCACCCCAGCCACAGCAGAAGCAGACACTGCCTCCCGTGTCCTCTCTCAGCCACAAGTCTACTCCACTGCTCCAATGCCCACCTATCAATTCCACACAGACTTCCAAAGCCTTGCCTGGATTAAAGTCTAGGCTTTGTGTGGGCTGGGATCCAGGCTCCATGTGAACTGGAATCAGGCTCTGTGTGGGTTGGGATCAGGCTCAGTGTGGACTGGGATCAGGGCTCAGTGTGGACTAAGTTCAGGACTTCACGTGGATGAGGTCAGGGCTCTGTGGGGCTCAGTCAAAAGTGGCTGGCACGGGCTCAGAGAGGTTTGCCTTGGCCCTTGGCACACAACTGGTGACAGACGCTGGCAGAGTGCCCAGTGTAGGAGACTCGGACGCCAATGTCCTCCCCTCCCTGAGGTGGGCCCAGGCCTGGGCTAACTGGGCACTTGTCATCACATCCCCACCTGCAGCCACCCCACACGTTGCAGAGCACAAGGGAAGGCAAAAGGCACCCCCACCGTGAGCCAGTCCTGGGCCCTCGCTCCCACGAGCCCCCTGGATGCAGCGGTTTGGCCAACACAGAGCAGCCAGAGCTCCCTGGGGACCAAGGGACCTGGGGTCTGTTCCAGGGAGGGGCACTGGGTAGAGACCTGAGGCCGTGGCACCCACTGAGATCCGTACTCCTCTGGGAAGAGAATCTTTCCCACCCTCCCTGGGAGCTGGAGGGCTCCCCCCTGAGGGAGGGAGGTCCCATTGTGGCAGCTGGAGGGGTCAAAGGGCTCTCTGGGCCCCCTGCTGGCATCGCCACCTGTGGTCCAGGCCAGGAGTGAGGCTGCAGGGAGGGGGCCTGGAGGGTGGGCCACCTGGCTGCTCTCCAAAGTCTCCGTCCTCCTGCACTGTGGGGAAACCGAGGCACCTGGCCCCACAGCAGGGCCTGCCTGAGCTGCGGCCACCATCCAAGCCCCAGACTCTAGTCCCAAAGCCACCCCCAGGGACCCTCATTTGTCTTCCTGTCCCTTAGGACAACCCCAGCAGGGCCCCCCAGCTACCCACTTGTCAGGTCCGCAGTGAAACAGTCCATGGGCATCCTGGGGTCTGGGGGGGAGCAGGCAGTCAGGGACAGACAGAGAGGGACACCCCCAGGAGACACATGCCCCCAGCCACCCACAGGGTGGTTCCAGGCACATCGCACGGGTTTTGACCCAGGACTCGCTGAGCCCCAGTGCCCACCTGGGCCAGCGCCTGCCTGAGCTCCACCTGCATCCTTCCTTGGGTCCTACACGGCCCCTGGATCCCTAGGATGTCATTGAGGAGCCCCCAGCCCCAGCCGCCTGCCGCTGCCCACTGGCCGGTCCTCTGCTGCCACCTGGTTGCCACCAGCCCAGCCCACCTCCTGCCCAGCTGCGCCTCGGTCGGGCTCATGGGTTTGCCCGGGCGGGGGCGGGCTCACCGCCCTCCCCCTGTCCTGAGCAGCACCTTGGTATTGAAAGGCGTTTTGATCCTCAGAAGGAGCCCAGAGGGCAGACAGGCAATAAACGGGCCTAAAAGCAAGGAATTAGGGCCTGAGAGACAGGCCCCCAGACTGCTAATCAGACCCTCACTCCCAAGATGTGTAAAATCCCCCTGAGCCTGGGGCTGCTCCAAAGCGCTGTTATTATTCTTATAAAAACACTTATAAAAACTTCTAATCAACACTGCTCCTGAATGGCGTCTCCTCCGGCACTGCCGTTACACTCCTTTGTCTCCATCCACATGGTGCAGGCGGCGTTTGCACCCCCAACGTTATTTATGCACACCCGGCATTTTCTAGACAAGTCTCTCCAGCCGCCAGGTGGGCGTCCCATCCCGGCCCAGGTCCCGGCCCATCCAGGTGGGCCCCGGCCCTCATCAGCCGCCTTTCCTGGCCAGCCCAAAAGTGCCGCGGGCGCTGCTGCAAAGCCAGGCAGCCTGGCGGCCGGTGGGATCCAGGGCTCTGGGTGGCTGACCACCGGCCCCACCTGCGGCCCGGCCAGGGGTCAGTGGATGTCGTCCCGCTCGTACCCAGCCGTCCCCTTGACCTTGGCCAGCCCCAGCAATGCTGCCGACACCAGGAGAACAGCCAGGCTCGCACGGAGCCTCTGTTTCCCCCTCTGAGGCAGCCTGGCGCCGTGGAAGTCAGGCTCTGGCCCGGGTTCCCTTGGTCCCTCACTAGCTGTGCCCTGAGCTTGGCCAGAGCCTCAGGTTCCCACAGCGGAGGGCGGGGGGCAGGCATTGGGCTCGGGCAGGGGGCCTACGGGCAGCCTGGTTTCTTCATCACCACTGGGGTGGGGTCTGGCTTCCCTAGCTGGGGGCTCCTAGGGTGGGAGGCCGAGAGCCTCCCCTCAGCCCCAGGAGGTGTGGGAGGCATGTGCCCCTTGGCTGGAGGCCTGGGCCACGCAGCCCACCACACAGGGGTGGCCTTCCCTCATCTTCCCACCACCCCCAGGCCCCAGCTTGGCCGGTGTCCAGCCCCGAGTCACCCTCCCCAACCCGACCACAGGCACTAGGCCCTGCCCTGGACCTAGCCCCTCGGCCATGGGTCGGCCTACAGCAGTGACTACGGGGCACCTGGCCTTGCCTCCTACTGGGCGGAGCACCCTCTCACCTTTGACCCCTCCCACCATAGGAGGTACCCCCCAAGCTGCACAGCCCCCAGAACCTCAGCCAGGCTGTCCTGGGGCAGGTAGGTCTGGGTCTCCCATCAGGAGAAAGTGAGCGCCGGGCCACGTCCCTGTCCCAAAAGGCATCGGGCAGAGGAGCCACCTGCAGACTGAGTCCCTTAGAAAACCAGCGGTGGGCGCCCTGTGGGAGCGGGATGCATTTTAACTGGAGATATTTCTCCGGGAGATATCTGTGCTTCCCCAGAGTATAATTGGATTAAGTCGATTATATACCAGCCTGAAGCTATTTCCCAGCAGTGCTCACGTGTGTGTAAAGGACGGGCTTCACGTGTGTGTAAAGGACGGGCTTCGTGTGTGTGTAAAGGATGGGCTTCATACATGTACTTAAAGGACAGGCTCCATGAGTGTGTAAAGGATGGGCTTTGTGTGTGTGCCTAAGGGAGGGTTGCACACGTGTGTGTAAAGGACGGGCTTCACACAAGTGTCTACAGGAGGGCTCCACGTATGCACCTGAAGGACGGGCTTCGTCTGGGGTCTGGACTTGCCGCCGCACAGCCAGCTGAGTTCACTGTTCCAGCCTCGGCAGAACCAGCAGCTCACACACAGCCGCCTCCGGCCTTGCTGGGGACAATTCCCGAAGGGCTTCCTGGCCCCGCAGCTGTGACAGAGCACATCAGCAGAGGCTGAGGAGCCAGCGGCGGCCACCACCCAGGACGAGTCACCACCCAGGGCCACCACCCCTTCTAATAGAGAGGGCTCTGGTTCTCGTCTGCTCCCCTCCCCAGGAGAGGAATGGCCTTTTGAGTAAATATAACCTGAGCTCCCAGACGAGAGTGGATGAGACATCTGTGGCCCACCGCTTCCTCGAGGGGCCTGGAGGGGCTCTGGGCCTGGAAGTCACTCCCCCACCCCAGGATGGGAGGTAGGGGTAGCAGGTCCCCTCTGATGAGGTGAGGGGCTTGAGAATTAGGCCAGGGGACTTCTTAAACTGGCTCTTAAATCCACTCGCTGTTTCCCAGGACACAAGAACCCTTTTGGGCTAAAAAAGGCACATCCTACAGCAGCCATGACTCAACAGGGAAAGGGCAGAAACCCCCAGCTAAGGCACACCACCAGGCCCACTCTGCCCACTCCTGGCACAGGCCTGGGTGGGGCCAGGCCAAAGACTGGCCATGAGCTGAGGGGCTGCTTGCTGTGCCTGGGACCCAGGGCTGTCCGCGGAACCCCCAGAGGAGACGGAGACCTGGCCAAGCTCTCTGCATCAAGAACCTTCCCCTCCGAGGAATGGACAGAGGCCCCAGGTCACAGAGGGGCTGGGTGGGGATGGGGCTCAGTGCCTCAGCCCAGATGGAGCCCAGGGGAGGCTCAATAACTGACAGGTAGGTCCAGTCCTGAACTTGTTGCTCAAAATGCAGCTCACCCGTGACCTGGCAGCACCACAGAACATTGTAGAAATGCAGACTCCCAGTTCTGCCCCAGACCTCTGGAATCAGACTCTCCTTGTAACAAGATCTCCAGCTGATTCTGAATCAGCACAGACATGGTTAGGGGGAGCCCCAGGGGTCCTCCCTCCCCCGGAGTCCAGGCCATGGAGGCTCCCCCCGGTCCCTGGGCTCAGCGACCCCAGTGAAGGGGGACGTGCTGCTCCACTCTGGCTGGGAGGCATGCCTAGCACGTGGCAGGCCACATTTCATGAGCATGGGCACGCAGGCATGAGGGCCTCCTGCAAACACGGCAGCAGGTTGCTGTGGCTGCGGCTCCGAGGGCTGCTGTCCTCCCATCCTCTTCCTCCACTCCCCCCAGCCACCCTTGTAGCCAGTGCCTCTGTCCATGGAGCCTGTCCAGACCCCCAGCCCCACCCCATCTGGGGGCCCCCAAGACAGGCCACAGCACTGTCCCCTGCTCCCCACTTCCTCCTGGGCTCTTGCCCACACAGCGGCACCCCTGCTCAGCTACAGGCCCTCTCTTGGCTGGCTCACCACTTGTCCTGAGCCCTCGGTAAAATGCACCAGATGGCAGGACCTAGGCAGCCTAGGGGCATCCTGGTGCCCCTCCACCCCCAAGGCCTCCTGGGTATCCCCCCTAGGCCTCAGCTCCCCTGACATCTTCAGCTGGAAGGCTCCTGCAGGGCCTGGGGGCTCGCTCCCTCCCACCACCACTCAGTCCAGCCACCCAGTCTCGCTGCGGCCCAGCAAGAACAGGGGAAGCCTGGAATCAAGGAACAATGTGTCTTCTAAACCACATTATACCGAGAAAGCCACATAAAATGCTCTAAATATGCCTCAAAGAGAGAAATAAGACTGTTTTACCACTGAATCAAATCACCTCTAATTTTAATGCTGGGAGACGGTGTTTTATCTTAATGACGCCGTTATTTTATCATACAGTGAGCAATAAACCTCCTTCCTGTGTTTGCAGCCAGCTTTGCGCAGACAGAGCTGGGTCCTGGTTTTAGTGGTGGTTTTATAGAACACTCCACATTCCGTTTAATACAAAGTCTGGCACTTCATTAGTCTCCGCCGGCTCCTCAGGCACTGAGCTGTGACATGTGCTCAGGGCTGTAAACGCGGCCCTGGCAGCCTCCTTAGCAGAGCCTCCCATGGCCCAGGCCCTGGTGGGTTGCCCTTTCTGCTGCCGAGCACACAGAGTGCACGCCTTGTGAATTCGGGGCTCCCTGACCCCCATCCCAGTGGGATGGGCCCATGTCACCCGGAGGTGGCCGACCCCACCGCACCCCTCCTGCAGGGCCGCCACCGTGCCAGCCAGGGCCTGGCTCCAAATGCCCCAGCATGTGCACATGATCCCGTGGGGAGCCGAGCCCGGGGGGCGTCCCCTGCCCCCCTGCCCGGGGAGAGCCACCACATGTGGGAAAGCAGGCAGCACGGCTCCAGCCCTTTGGCCGTGGGGGAGATCTGAGTGGCTGGCCCGGGAGGGGGGGCAAGGACACGGGGCGTGGCCTGGCCTTGCCAGGAGCCCCTGTGGGTGCGAGGCGGAGACATGGGCTTGTTGTCCTCTCCTGGGGCCACGGCTGTGTCCCTGCATGCCTGAAAGCTGAGCATGAGCAGACGGACTCGGAAACATTAAACTATGGGGAGCCCCATGGACCCCTGGGAGCTTCCTTTGTGAACTCCCTCCAGAGTTTCTTCTTGGTTGTTTGAAACGTGAAATCCCCTCCAAGGCAGCGACCCAGACAGCCAAATCCCTAGCTCAGGACACTTCACCCAACATGTAATAAAGCCCCTGCCTCAAGCTGACCCTGTTAGATGGATGAACCTATAGGACGGAGGAACCCGCATACCATCAGTAGGAGGCGAGCCAACTTCCTTTCATGTCTATAAAAACCTCCTGTCCTCCCTAGAAGCTAGAAGCTACTATCTTATGGTGTCTGAAAACTCGACTCCGACTTGTCCTTGAAGTGCTAAGGCCGGGCGGCCCCCAGCTGTCAGGGGACGTACCCCCGGGACGCCACACAGCGTACCACGCTCCGTGAAGGGGCGACTCCGCCACGGACTCCGGCTGAGGGTTGAGGCTTCCGGAAGGGTGAGTGTGAGAGTCAGAGAGAGGGAGGGGGAGGGAGGGGAGGTGCCTGCTCAGCCCTGTCCCTTGACTGCACCCCTGTGGGGTGCGACCGTCATGAAGATGAGGGACCCCTGAGGCCAAGCTCTCCCTGGGTTCATTCCCTCTGCCCAGCTTTTCCTCTCACATTTGTTTCTATTCCCAAATGGCTCTCAGAGCTGCTTGGTTACAATCTGTGGCCACAGCTTTGGGACGCCCCACCAGGAGCGCAGTTACCCTGCCCCCTTGGCTGCTGCCCCCTACCCCTACCCCATGGCCCAGCTCATGTTGAGTGATTTTTAGGGGCTACTTTTGTCATTGCTTTTTTCCTGGAACTTTGCATGGCCTGCTTAAGTCTGTCGATGCAGAAAATCCAGGAAGCCCTGGAAAGCTTCACTGAAACTCAAATGGTGCAGCCTCCGGCCCAGCCAATCAATTTTGTCACTAATAAGGAATGGAAATAGGACGTGACAAGAAAAATCCCAGCTTCCGCATAAAAGGGCTTCTCTGTGCAGCTTCAGAGAGGCTGCCGTCTGCCCAGGCTGTGGACCCCTCGTGCCCAGCCCCTTCTCCCTGGCCCATGGGATGCAGCTGACTAGTACCCACTGGCTGCTGGGGACCCCTCCCCTGGGTGCGCGGCCCCAGCTGGCCTCCTACCAACTCTGAGAGAGCTCTGGGGCTGGGATCACTGAGGACTCAGGTGAGCGCTCAGCACCATGACTCACTCTTGCAAGCCCACACAGGCGCACGCCCACACGAGCGCCCGCCCTCACGGGTGCACGCCCACATGGGTGCATACGGCATGGCATGCATGTGCAGCCCTGGCTCTAGAACGCGTGCCTCGGAGAGTCTGGGCACGGCCTGGGCCCACCAAAGCCGGGACCCTGGGCTGGAAGAATAAAGGGGCAGGTTGGCTGGCGACCCCACAGACAGTCCAGCGCCCCGGCCCCGTGGGGAGGGGGTGTCCGTGATCAGGAATTCAAAGGGCCGGCTGAGATGAGGCCCCCTTGAACCAGGCGGGCCGGTCCCCACACGGCCAAAGTCCCTAGAGAGGGGAGTGACGCCTTGTGAAGGACACAGAGGCGCCGGCCCAGGAGCCCCAGGGAAGCGTGGCCTGGCAAGTGACGTGGGGCTCCCAGCCTCCGGAGCCGAATGATGGTGGATACCTGCTGTACGCACTGCCCCGTCGCTGGCACAGCAGCCCTGGCAAGCCAAGGCCCCGAGGAGGGGAGCCAGGGGCAGCCCCAGGGCGGGGCCCTCGCCAGCGTGTCCCGGCAGAGCCTGGACAGAGCGCCTGCAGCCTCTCCTGCCCCCCGCCCCGTGCCCCTGCCCTCTCCAGCCAGCCCCCAAGACCTTGCCAGAAAAACAGCTGTAACAGGCAGTTTTCGGGGGCCCCTGCCTCGGCTTTGGTTTATGTATGGCCCCCAGGCAGTGGCTTGCAGGGAGGGACTGGCTTTAAAAATAAAATTTATCACGATAATTATGGCTCCTGTATAGAGCTGAGGATTTTACGGCCTCTTGGAGGTCATGAGTAATAGGGGACTGGAGCAGGGCCTGCGTATTTTAGTGCACAATGGGGCCCAGAGGTTCCCATTGTCTTGACTGTGGGGGCGCCGGGGCCGTCCTGTGTGTCAGGATGGAGCCGATCAGCTGCCTGGCACCCTGAGCCACCCACGTGCTCGGCTTCTGAATATAGGGGTTCCAGATGGCCCTAACCACGGAGGGGCCCCACTCTGCCTGAGAAAGAAGAGCCCTGGGCCCTGCCTGTGCTTCCAGCCTGTGACCCCAGGCAGGACCCCAGCCCACTGAGTCTGCAGACAGGGGAAGAGGAGAGCGTCTCGCCCACGGCAGCGCCAGGTGCTGACGAGCAGCCATGCGCCCGACCAGCACACAGCTCGCCAAGACGCGGCAATACCAGTCCCTGCACCCCATGCCCAGCGCTGATGCACACCCCTGGACTTGTACGGGGCCCTTGAGAGGACGCTTTGCTTGCCTCCAGTGATGGGAGACTCACTGTCTGGTTCTGGCTGCTCCTCACACAGCTTGGCCCCATGAAGGGCAGCTGTGGCCCCAGGCCCCCAACCCCTTCCCCTTCCTCTCCTGCCTTCTCTCCTGAGCCTGCTCCTTGGCCCCACTTCCCCATCCCAACAAGGTGCCCTGGCCATGCTCTCCCATGACCCCTCATGGCCATGTCCTCACCCCACCTCTCCTTGTGGCTGGCATGGAGGCCGCACTCCCCTGGGCCCTGGGCTCCCCCTGCAGGCTCCCCACCCCCCAGGCCTTGCCTGCTCATCTCCTGAGCTGGCTTCTCCCCACCGACCTCTCCACGCTGGACCTCCTAACCCCTCTGTCTTCAGGGCCCCCACCCCAGATGTCTAACAAGCATCTTGAGTCAACCAGCTCTTGCTTCTCAGGTGCCCCCGGAGCGGCCCAGCCATCTGTGGTCAGCAGAGCAACAACCTCCACGGTGGCCGCGTCCTGTCCCGGGGACCCATGGAACCGTGACCCACAGAAGGCAGCTAAGGGCGAGATGGCACGGAGGCTGCTGGCTGGCAGCTCGAAGGGGGACCCCAATTACCCAGGAAGAGAGCAGAGAAGGCTGTGGGGCCAGGTGGGCAGGGCCTGGGCGGCCGCTGCCGGCTTTAAGAACGGAGGGCAGGCCATGAGCCAAGGAAGCCTCCAGAAGCTGGGGCGGGTGAGGGAAGACTCCAGCCCTGCCGCCAGCTTGATTTAAGGACTTCGGATCCCCAAAATCCTGAGAAACCCACCACATCTGTGCCACCTGTCATGGCAGCGAGAGGAACTCATGCGCGGTCCCCAGCCAGCCCTCCATGAGCAGGTGCTGTGAGTTTGGCCGCCGAAGGTGCCCACGCCCTCTCCACTGGCCCCAACACTGCAGTGGCCCCTCCACTGCCTCCCCGCCCCTGTACCCACAGCCGTGACTGTGGCATCTCCACACGGCAGCCCGAGCATCCGATCAAACCTAGTCGGGCCGGGTCCCTTGCCCTCCCTGTCCCCATTTGGCTGGCACCAGGCCCTGCCCACCAACTGCTCACCACTCAAAGGGGCGTCCCTGCCTGGGACCCCCATGCGCGCCCTGCCCAGAGCTGCCTGACAGCCCGCCAGAGAGGACTGCCCTGAAGACATGCTCTCACAGTTGCCGGATGGAGTCGGCGATTCAGGAGGGGCCCTGCTGCGGGACGGAGCCGTGACCCCAGTGAGGGTGGGCCACTGAGGTCTGGCAGCAGAGCTTGCCATCCTGAGTGGAAGTGACGTAGTGGCCAAAAAGCAGGGCCTGACTCCACCCAAACCCTGCTGGGGGTGTCCTAGGAGGATGGGGGCCTGGGTCTCCACCCGCCGCCAGCCTCAGGCTCCCTCCTGCCTTCAGGGGCCCCAGACATCTTTCTGCTTCTTCAGCCTTGGCCTCGCTGGGCCTCGGATGGGGGCCACCAGCCGGCTCCCCATTCTCCCACCTCCTGGAGCAACTGCTGTTTCCTCCCTGGCCCTTGGGGACCTGGGGCCCCTCAGCCTCCCATTTCCCCAACACCCCTGCTGATCGGGCCCTGCTCAGAGGCCTCAGGGCCTGTCCCCACCCTTGGCCGTGGGGTGGGATTCCTGAATCCAGCCAGAGGAGCTGCCAAGCAGCCCAGAGAGAGGACAGAACTGGTACCCCGTGGGCTTGACAACACGGAGGTCCCTGTGACACGAGGCGGCCTTGGCTGTGTTGCCAGGGACAGAAAGATCCAAAGCCCCCCGTGAGCCCCCTGCCCACCCTTTCCCTTCTGTAGCCTACAGGCCACAGGACCACACAGCTATGAGACGCCTTCTGCCTCCATGAGGGCGCCTGAGGACAAGCTTTGCATCATCACCAGGGCCCCAGGGCGGGGCCAGACTGTGTGAGCAGCCTCTGGACACACGAGTGCACAGGGGTGGGGGGATCTCTGAGCAACCCTTTGCAGGCCAGAAATGGGGCTCCAAGAGACCAGGAGCTGCCGGGGTCACTGGGCTAGAGCGGGCAGAGCTGGGCCTGAGCCAGGGTCTTTCCCTCCCTGATGGTACTGCCCAGCCATGGGTGCCCAACAGCTCCCTGCAGCAGAGGAGCAGGGGGCACCCTCCCCTGGCGCCTCCGTGGTGTCCCTGGCACCAGCCAGTCCCCGAGGCTGCCCAAGGCCAGACCGAGGACTCTGGAGAAGCCATCGGAGGAGATGCACGTGGGGGGCCGAGCAGGGGGTTGCGGCACGTGCTTTTATCAGGTGAGGTGCCGCCACACCTAGAAAATGCTGATAAACTGCCCCCAGCAAACTGCTGGAGCAGTGCAGCCCGGTCTCCTGGGAAGTGGCGGCAGAAATGGTCAACAGGCCAGGAGCGCGGCTGAAGGTGGGGACAGTGTCCTGGGACCCGACACGGCCTGGCTCCAGGACCGGATCCTTCCACAAAGCCGTGCTGCCAGCAAGTCCCCCATCCTGGGCCCTCCCTGATGGTGTCATTTGTAAATAAAGTTTTATTGGCACACAGCCATGCCTGCTCACCTACACATTCTCTGGCTCTGTCCTCACTGAGTGCGGCCCACGGAGCCTCAAGCATCTGCCTTCTGGCTCTGACAGAAAAGCTGCCGGCTGATGCCCTCACGTGAGGTGGCCGCAAGGGCCATGATGAGGCGTGGGCCAGTGTCCAATGTGATGAGTGCATGGAGGAGTCCCTGAGGGGCAGTCACCCTCCCAGCCCCACACACCCTGGGTGCCGTGGGGTCCTTTAGCTTCCCTCAGTGAGAAGTGCTGCTGCCTCTGATGGGGCCCCCTGGAGCAGTCAAAAACCTCCACACCAATAAGGGACAGGCCCAGGCTCGGAGCTGGTGCCCACGGCCACCTGCAGGGACCCACTCAGACTGACGGGTGCAGGGCTGCCACACACACCAGCCGATGCACCAGCTTGCTGTGTGACCTCGGCAAGTTGCCTGGCCTCTCTGAGCTGCCATTTCCTATCCACAAATGTGGGGCAAAACCATCCCTGCCACGCACGGCAGCCATGAGCGTCGGCCCCTCTGACCCACGTGCGGCCCCACCTGCCAGCCTGCAGGGGCAGCCCTTGGCCTTTTCCTCCTGGACCCTAGAGGAGACACACCCCTGTGGCCTCAGGGCTGCATGCTGGGCAGCAGCTGGATGGTGGTCAACCCCTCCTACAGCGCCACACCCGGCCAGACCCCATGCCCCGCACCCAGCCTGTCCTGCCCCTGAATTCCAATCCGTGGGTCTTTCCAAGAGCTCCAGAATGGGCTGAACCTCATGTGCTCCTGGGACGCGGTCTGGGAGGATGCCTCGGGCAGGACGGGGCCACGCAGCGGCCACTCCTGGGGTGTGCAGGCCCTGCCTGGGAACGGCCCTTCCTCTCGGGTCGGCTCCAGTGCCAGCCACGGGCCGCTGCTATTTCTGCCCAAGGGGTGTGGTAATTAAAGCACAGCCCAGCCAGCTGGCCGCGGTCCAGCATGACACGCGGCTCCCCGAGGTGGGCAGGCAGCACGTCCAGACCCGCACCCCCAGCCTCCACCTTCGAGTGGGCAAGAGGGACAGTGCAAGGGACCAGGACCAGGCCAGGGCTTGGAGGTGCCGGACGCAGGCAGAGAGGCCACCACAGGTGAGCAGGTGGAATAAGGACCGGGCATGGTACACTGGGGGCCTGGACCAGAGCGGGATGCCTGGGGCCTGGAAATGGCACAGTCCAGGGAGAACAGGCTCCAGGGGCCCAGCCCTCTCTGCGCCTGTGGCGGGGGGCACTCAGGGATGCCCAAGGCCCCCCTAGCTTCAAGCCCACCCTCCCCACAGGCCACACTGGGGAGAAGCAGGGGATACAGCTATTTCTCCCCCACAAGCTGTGTGCCCCGGAGCCTCCAGCCTTCTCCCAATGCAGGCAGGGCGCGGGCCCTGGGGTAGTCCCCCAGGCTGCCGGGAGCCCCCGTTCTTGGGCGTCACCCCATCGCAGGTCCCGGGTCAGGGCAGGGCTTCCCGTAAAGGCCTCCCGGGTCCCCGCCGGGCCGTGCTGAGGTCAGCTCCACGCAAGCCTGGCCAGGAGACAGTGGAGGCATTGCCCAGGAGCCCAAGCCTGAGCCACCATGCTTTGGGCGCTCTGGGAGCCGAGACACCCAGAAAGGAACCCTCCCTGCACTGTTGTGCGCATGGGGTTGCCACTCCGGGGCCAGGAGGCCGCCCCCGTTGGCGCCTGCTGTGTGCAGAGGCGCAGCACGGCTCTGCTCTCTGCAGCGACCCAGGCAGGTGGCAACGAGCCCTGTCCACCTATGGGTACCTGGACTCGGGCTGTGGGCGGCCGCCAGGTCTGCCAGCAGCGAGGGCCTGAGGATGCTGAGCCCAGATCTCGGAGCGAAGGCCGGGGTCTCCCATCCTAGGACAGAGCCTCCACACGCAGCCACCTCCGGGCTCGGCCATCGCCCAGAGCCCCAGGTGCACCCCGGGCGTGGGGGCCCCCGCCTCCTCACGCGGTAAAGGGCTCTGGGGGCCTCGAGGCCAGCCCCACTCCGGGGCCTCCTGCCAGCGAGCAGCCAGTCCAGGCAGGGGCCTTCCCAGGAGCGCTCGTTCTCGCTTCCTCGGGAAATGCGCCGTGTCTGAGGAACGGTCAGGGCACCCTGCACCCCCAGCCTGGCTGGCACGCTGCCTCCTGCCTCCTGTTCCAGCAGCCTGCGCCCCTTTTCCCTTCACCTGCAGCTGTGCCCCTTAG
>JAQZBX010081876.1:0-13610 GCA_029593785.1 Cabassous unicinctus | reverse complement strand
GCTTACCCAGTTTCCGGTAGAGGTTTTTTTTTTGTTTTGTTTTTTATTTATTTATTGCTTCCCACCCCCTCGTTGTTTGCCTTTGCTGTGTCTTGTTTGTTGTGTGCCTGGTCTCCTCTTTCTAGGAGGCACCGGAACCGAACCCGGACCTCCCATGTAGTAGGTGGGAGCTCAGTCACCTGAGCCACAGCCACTTCCCCTGGTAGAGTTCTTTGCCCGTATTTGCTGTTTCTAAAACTAAACGTAGCCACCTGAGGGAACCTGGAGTTTCTCCGCTCCGTTTTTTAAAGGTCCTGCAACCTTGAACCAGGGACTGCCTCTGATTTTACTGGTTGGCTTCTCTTGGAGGTGTGGGGGTGGGGATGGAAGTGAAGACATAAAGGATTCCCCATATTTCAACCCCTTAAATTTTCTTTTACTAATGGCATTATAATGTGTTAGTCTCTAAAATTACTTAAAATTAGTTTAAAATGAGTTCAGGTGTACGAGGTAGGGGAAAAAGCACAAATCTTGTTGAGCCTCAAGGCATTGAGACTCAGGGGTGTGTGTGTGTGTGTGTGTGTTTTAACATACCAGCAACTTGGCCAACTCCAAATCATTTTTGACAAATATTGATGGGAACTGAGATAAAATCATTTAATATGTTTATTCCCGCGATAGGAAAGAACCTAAAAAAGTAGTCCCAAGGAGAACATAAAAGTTCCGTCATACTTTGGATCTACATGTATTACTCTTACTGAATGTAGATTTACAAAAAAACAAATCTAACTTTGAGAGAAAAACAAATACAATTGCTTAAGCGATCACATTAAGGCCTAACTTCCAGATAAGTTTTGTGATGAAGAGGGAGGGAATATATGAATTTCTTTCAAGTTTGACGCATTAACATATATTCTGGCCTTTACTATAATAGAAAATTTGAGAGACTGCTATTGGAAGATTAGAGGCTGAAAAAAAGAAGAAAGAAAACAACCATCTTCCATCTGGTCCAGTACTCCCTTTTGTGGTCTAACTTTATATACGTATGCCTTCTCATATAGCAGTTGAAGGTGTATATTCTTGGTAGTGTGTGTGAAAATAGGTGTGCTGTCTGGGGCATTGTAATCATAACATGCAACTTGGTCAGGAAAACCATCCGCTTGTTTTAAACAAAGATATTACCTTTGGCATTGTAATTAGATTGTGTAAGAGTTTCTTTTTGGAAATTGGAAGGAAGGCAATATATAAGCCTGGTAGAAAATTCAAAAGTATATGCAGTGGGGAGTAGGTGTGGCTCAAGCAGTTGGGTACCTACCTCCCATATGGGAGGTCCCTGGTCCATTCAGGTGCTTCCTAAAAGAAGACAAGCAGACACAGAGAGCACACAACAAACAGACCCAGAGAGTAGACAGCAAGTGCAAACAATGAAGTGTGGTGGGGGAGGAGGGCAGGGAGGAATAAATAAATCTTGTTTTAAAAAAAAAGCGCTGAAAGGTAAGCTTCCAAATAACCCAGCCACCAATTCAACTTTTCAGAAGCAAGGGTCAAACTTTTATTAAATAAAAGTTTAGAATAAGATTTATATAACATCATATTTTCAAAGATTTCAGGAACACATTTGTGATGTCCTTTTTTCTAGGAAATAGATCAATTCTAAAATAACTCTTAAATATGTTCCTACTATCATTATAAAATCAATTATTAGAATTCACAAAGCCATCTTGCTTTACCACATTTTTTCCCCATCACTCATTTCTTGAATGGTTATTTTCATAGGAATCCTAGAATCTTATGCTTAAAAGAGGCCAAGTTCTTTCATATAGCTCATGTGTTTGATTCTTTTCCATTACATTTTAGCAAATTATCATGCATTTTTTAACTTAATGATTTTCAGTGAACTAGAGTTCATTGTGGGAAAAACTGGATTTTTATAAAACAGTTCTAATTCCTCAAAAGTTCTTTCTTGTGTATGGAGCGTAGACTTGTCTCCTTCTAATTTGGCTTTTGTTTTATATTCTGGAGCCATTTTATCAGATATCATCCCTTATCTTCTGCCTGAATATTCCCAGTTTCTTCTGGTCTTTTTCTTTTGACTTGATCTTCTATTTCTCCCCAACAGCAGGGTATCAGTGTCCTTCAAGAAATTTTATGTATGATAACAGAAGGAGATTTCATTAGGCCAACCCACCCCCATTCTCTGCCTCCCTTTAAAACATAATTAGGGGAAGCAGATGTGGCTCAAGCAATTGGGCTTCCGTCTACCATATGGGAGGACCCGGGTTCAATCCCCAGAGCCTTCTGGTAAAGGTGTGCCCTGCCCCGCGTGGCGAGCGATATCGGCAAGATGATGATGATGATGAAAGACGTGGGGGAGTGTCAAGGCAAGATGCGACAGAAACCAGGAACTGAGGTGGCGCAAGCGACAGAGTATCTCTCACCCACATCGGAGGCCCCCAGGATTGAATCTTGGTGAAGTCTAGAGGACAAAAATGAGAAGACAAAAAAAGGAAACAGACACACAAGATCACACAGCAAATGAACACAGCAAAACAATAGGGTAGGAGGAGAGGGGGAGGGAAAAAAAAAACAATTTGAAGAGTTTGATTTAATAAAATAACACTCTTATTTGAAACTCTTAAGTGCCTTCCCATTGAGAATAAATTCCAAATTGCTTTATCCTGGCCAACAATATTCAGCATGATCCAGCCCTTACCCATCTCTCCAACATTATCTCATAATATTCTCCTCATGGCTCCCTATACAACTGTTGTAGTTATTTTTTTAAAAATTTTCGACAATGTCAAGCTCTCTCCCTAATCCTCCCCCCATTTTATTTATATATATGTATATATGTTTGTCTCTTATACACACATACTTATTGTGCACGTACATGTTTCTCTGAGTGGCCAACACCTTATCCATTATATCTCAGCTGAAATAGCACTTCAAAGGACTTCTGAGATCACCCTTTCTAAAGCATAATTATATAACTTTCTAAATTCATAATTATATGCCTCCAGCCCCATTATTCTCTATATTACCATTTTCTTTCCTAGCATTTTTTTTATATCCCCAATTCGAATGTAATCTTCCTAAAGCTCTTATGTTTATTTTAGTCACCATTATAACCCTGGTGCCTAGCAAAGTCAGAAACAGAATAGGAGCTTAGTAAGTATGTGAAAAAAATCAATGAATAGTAGCGTAAATAGTTAGGTAATAATTGTATAAGGGAAAAGTTAAAAACATTTAGGGGAACAAGCATGTATCAGGCACCCGTCTGTAGAAATACACCCAAATAATTGACATTCTAATTACACAGGCATAAAGTAAAGAATAGAGCAACAGTAAGATAGGGTCATCAAATCTTCCATCTGAGATTAAGACTTAATGTCAAGTCTTATTGGAGTGGATCAAGAATTAAGGAACCTCTATGGATTCTGCTGGGAAAACAACATGAGTAGATAAGAGTGGGAAAAAGGTTAATGACTATTCTAACGTGTATAGCAAGAATATGTAGTAACACGGGACTATAGAGTGAAAGCCAGCTTTTTGGGAAAGATACCTTTTGTGCCTGAAGCCTTTGAATGCTGTTATTTTTAGTGTTCCTTAGGGTGCAGAAGATTGCTAAAACATACCAAGAAGCATACAGTTTTCTGTGTCTGCGTGTGTGTGTCTGCTTTCAGGAATATTCTAAAGTTGCAGAGCCTTCTAAAATGTGACATTTATTTTTAAAGATTTATTTTTATTTATTTCCCCTCCCCTCATTGTTTACGGTAGCTGCCTGCTCTCTCTGTCCATTTGCTGTGTGCTCTCTGTGTCTGCTAGTCTTCTCTTTAGGAGGCACCAGGAACTGAACCTGGGAACCTCCCATGTAAGAGAGGCACTCAATTGCTTGAGCCACCTCAGCTCCCTGGTTTGTTGTCTCTCTCATCGTCTTTCCTCTTTGTTGCATCATCTTGTTGCGTCAGCTTGCCGTGCCTGCCTGTCACACCAGCAGCCTACCTTCTACAGGAGGCACCAGGAACCAAACCCAAAACCTCCCATGTGGCAGGTGGGAGCTCAGTCGCTTGAGCCACATCCTCTTCCTGTGATAGTTATTTTATAATCTCCGTAAGTTGTACATCCTTTTAACTTTCATTGTCACTCTAAATCAGTTAATTTTTGTTGTTTTAGATATTTAGCTTCCTGTGGCATTTTGATGAGCAGAACTCTTCCACTACATACCTCAATTGTGCCTAAGGAGATGTATGCAAGAACTTTCTTCAAAATTGCTGCACCATTAATAAACAAAAGAAAAGAATATTCAGAGAGGAGAATTATAGGGTTTGTATATAACAATAGTTCTACTAAAAGAGTGCCTTTACAACTTTCTATGGGGAATCATGCTTCTTTTGGAGTCTCTTCTTGTGGATTCTCTTACAGATTAAGCTTTGGTTTTTCCTGGTTGGCCTTTCCATAGCCCTTGCTATTTTATAAATATTTGCTAAATGAATATAATTACATTGCAACTTTATAGGCTATGTTTTAAATGTTTATAACCTGCATTTTTATTCACTGTTCTTTTTATAGTGGCAATATTATTGACATATTTGGTCAAATATGTGTATATAGTTTATTCACAGACATACGTAGATAGAGAATATGCATCTATACATACTAAGAGGCTCCTGCCATCCAGAGCAGGGTTGGCGTACATTTTCTATAAAGGCCAGCTGGTAAATATGTTAGGTTTTGTGCACCATGTGTTCTCTTTTCCAACTACTTAGCTCTGTCATTGTAGCCCAAAAGCTGCTGTAAATGATATTTAAACAAATGGGTGTGACTGCGTTCCAGTAAAACTTATTTATAAAAATAGGTGATTGGCCAGATTTGGCTCCTAATCTAGTGGGATATACAGTAGAAGATAATACAGTGAGGAGAGAATGCAGTTCAGCTAAACAAGAACTACAACATCCCTCTATATGGGAATTTCTAGAAGGGAGTCTTAATTTCCAACAGACCATTAAGTATTACATGAAACCTTGAAAAGTACATTTCATTAATTTTAGTTAGTTACTTTTTCCCTTGTAACTTTTCTGTAATAAAGGTCTTTCAGCAGCCTCAATATCTTCTGTCACTCAGTTTATCTTTATCACTGGCTAGTCATGAAAGAGTTAAGGTAACACTATCTGCTGTGTAAATAAAACCCAAAAGTTTTTCTTATGTAAAGTTGCAGTAGGGTTACTGATTCATGGGTAGCTGTCCTCCAGATAGTGATTCAGGAACCCAGGCTTCATTCAATTTGTGACTTCTTTAAGTCTCTAGTTTTCAGAGTCAGTGGAAAATGTACAACTGTTTCTTAACCTCATTGGTCTGGAAGTGACACACAATATTTTCTTCCAGATATGATTGGCAAGAATTAGTCATGTGACCCCATCAAAATACAGGGGGAAGGACTGACAATTATAGAGCCTTGATGGCAGCTACTTCCTAGCACCAATGCTATGTAAAGGGAGCACAGATCTTTGAATGATAACCATCTTTGCCACAGCTGGTATCTTACCAAAAAAATGGTAATTAAAAGATAAGAAATCAAATAGTGGATTTGTCTATTGTGCATTTGCCATTTGATACGCACTGCTGGGTGCTTTATATTTGTTATTTCATTTAATCCACACAATAGTCATGTATAGAAATTACTGTTAATTACCATTTTAGAGATGAGGAAACTGAAGCTCAGAGAGATGACATACATTGTCATGACTCCAAAGATTTTTTTTTTCCCCCCATATTTACTTTGCTACCTTATTCTTTTCATGCAAAAATTCTTTTTAGTACATATTGGTCTTGTCCAGTGAGCTTCATCTTATCTTTTTTAAAGTTCATATTTGGCATAAACAAATAATAATTGCTACCATTTATTAAGTGCTTATTAAGCATCCTATATGGTGCTGAAACTATTTCATATAACCCATCCATTTTTCAATTATGGATGAGGACAGTGAAGTTGATACTTGATCACAGTCCTTTCTGTCTACAAAGTCCAACCACTTGCCCACTTTGCTATATTACTTAGTCTTTGTAGAAATACTTTTATGGCAACTAGCTTCCATGCTATAAGCTTTCATTTTCTTCCTGAATCTTATCAAGGCATTTATTTCAACGTGTCGAAAAGCTGGGAGGTTAGTTTCTTTTTTATTCCTTCCCTTCTTCTGTAGGCTTTCTTTCATGATAGTAAGATTAATATAAACATAAAGACTCAAATTCTGTCATATTCCAAAAAATATCCTTTTGTAATTTAGTTTGTGATTGTGTTCAATTACTATATCATTTTGGGACAAATTTTATTTTTACAGTGTTGTCTTCATAATCAAGAATGATGTATGTCTAACTGTCATTATTCAGGTTCTTTTATTTATGTCCATAGAGGTTTTTTGTTTGTTTTTTCACTTAAGCTTTAAACATTTTTTGTTCAATTTATTTCTAGGTACTTTGCATTTCTATGCTATTGTTTCTAACTGGTTCTTGTTGGTATAGGAAAGGTATTGATTTTAAATATTTCATAACAGTCCACCCTATTGAATTTTGAATTGACAGTTTCAAATCACCTGCCAATTGATAATTTTACCTAATTCTTTTCATTTATTATTTCATTTAATCCATACATACATATCATATTTCATGCTCTGAAGTAACTGACTGCTACTTCCAGAACAGTATTACATAACAATGCTTATAGCCAGCAGCATCTTTGTCTTATTTCTGACTCTACTGGGAATGCTTCTGGTATTTTACATACAGTTTTCCCTGTTTTGGCCAATTACTATGGCAATAATAATGGAATTCATAACATTAAACTATCCATCCATCCCTAAATGAGTTGCATTTAATTATTATATGTTTTTTAATGTATTACTGGATTCTGTTTGCTGATATTTTACTTAGAATTTTTGCCTCAGTACTCAGATGATAAACATCTGTAGTTTTTGTCTTTTATGTTCTTGGTCAGTTTTTAGTTATTAGGATGTTTTGCTGATTTCATAAAGAAAATGGGAGGTTTCCTTTCTTTGTACTCTAGAATAACTTATTTTCCTTTTATTAATTGTAAAATTATTACATGCTTCTAAAAAAGGTCTAACAAAATTGATTTATGTAGACTGAAAAATTAATTTGCCTTTACCCCCACTCCTTTTACCCAAAATTAGCCTGTATCCTTCCAGGACATTTTCTTTGTATTTTCGTTATAGACATGCTAGTGACATATTTTTCTGGAATAAAAAAACATTAAATAAGTTTAAAATAGAAGAAATACATTATATTCAAATTTTTCTTAGAAAAATACGTATCATGCTTTGTAATGTGCTTTTTTCATGTAACATTTATTATAAACCTATTTGCTTTAAAGTGTGTATTTGATCTAATTCTTTCAACCAACTGACAATAGAATTCCACAGAATGGATTTACCATAATTTATTAATCATTCCCTTACTGATTGACATTAAAGTTGCTTCTTCCAAGTTTTTTCTCTCACAATCATTGTTGAAATGAACATCTTCTGTGCAGTGAGGGAATATTTTTGAATAACACATTTCTGGAAGTGAAATTGTTGACTCTGAGTAAGGAATTGTTATCAACTCAAGTCAATTCTTGTTATACAAAAATGTGGACTCATTGTTGCAAGCCCTTTCAGTTTTTCAAGAGAAGTCATGAATCCAGTTTATTGTAATCTCTCCATTTTTAAATGCTGGCAACTAATTAAAATTTTAAAAACCACATCTGTAGGCCAGATCCAGCCCATGGATTGCCAGATTATAACCTCAGCTGTGTATGTATATTTAGCTCCCTTTTATTTTCTATTTTGCTTTGAAGTCATTTGTTCCAATAAGTGTTATTCATAATCAGTTTAAAGTATGAATATACCATGTAACTGTAGGCAGTTAACATCCTTTTTTTTTTTATTTGTTTTTTTATTTAAGATATTCTATGCAGGAAATGTATGATGTGGTATCAGGAGTGGAAGATTATAAGCTTTTTGTTCCTTGGTGTAAAAAATCAGATGTCATATCAAAGAGATCTGGATACTGTAAAACACGATTAGAAATTGGGTTCCCACCTGTGTTGGAGCGATATACGTCAGTAGTAACCTTGGTGAAACCACATTTGGTAAAGGTAATGGTTTTTTTGTTTTAAAATATTCCCCAAATATTGATTAAATCAAATGCATTAAATTTTATATATGTTAAAGTATTAGCTTAAAAAGATTTCCCTAAACTAATAGGAGGAGGGAAAAAAAAAGAGAACCATTTATTGTATCTCCTAATTGTCATACTTTATATTGTAATAGCATTTTTCTAAGTAGATGTTTGACTAGAAAATAGAAATTGGAAACTTTTTCTTTTTCTCTTTTTTCTTTCTGTTAACTCCTTACCCGTAAGGAAAATCAGTCTTGGACCACACAAGTGAGAAATGTTTTAATCTCTGCACTATTTTAAAAGAAAAATATTAAATGCTTTACTATTGGGGGAGGTTAATAAAGAAGACATACAATATTGTTTAATAAAGGGGGACAGATGTGGCTCAAATGGTTGGGTCTCCCATATGGAGGGACCTGGGTTCAATCCCTGGGACCTCCCGGTAAAAAAAAAAAAAAGTTTAATAAATAAGTAAAAAAAATTAAGGAAGGGAAAGTGGTGAAAGGATGAAAAAAAGGTAGAAAAGATATAAATGTGGAGAACACTGACACTGTTGAGGTCATCCTGCCATGTACCAGGTACTGAAATGACAGGGACTGTTACATGCATTATATTAATTATCTTACCCTTGCTAGAGGAGAATACACATATAGAAAAGATTCCCAGACTTAAATACACAAAAAGGCAGAATTCCATAGAGTAACACCATTTCCTTTTTTAGGAGGTACCAGGGATTGAACCCAGGACCTCATACATGGGAAGCAGGCGCTCAACCACTTGAGTTACATCCATATCCCAACACATTTCTTTTGAAGTCCTATTGCATGATGGCAGAACACTTGTAAAGTTGAGTTGGTTTTTGTGCCCACAGGATTAAATGGTGATACCATTTCTTGGTTATTGGCCAGAGCTAAATGGCCTTAGCTGTTTTGTCAGGTATTGAAGGGGGTACACCTTTCATACCTGGACCATACTGTCCATTTTTAAGCTGTAACCTTGGAGTCTGCTCTATTCTCAATCTCAAAACTTGTACTCCACTAAAAAGGCTATACCCCACTCTAGGACTTCGTCAGTATAAAGAATATTTTCACCAGTTTGCCCCATAGTTTTTAAGTTTTAACCACTACACTGCACTGCCTGTCATATAATAGCTAATATTTATTGAGACCTTATTAGTGCTTTACTTGAATTGCCCATTTAATCTTTACAACAGTCCTCTGAGGTTCAAATATTATATATTCACCACCTTATGGTTGAGCAAACTAAGGCTTAGAACAAGTGTTAAATAACATGCCCAAGGTTATATAGCTACTGAGAGAGCTAAGGCTCCATCTCATTCTGTCTGATACCCGTATCTATAATCTTAAATCTTTTTTTTATTCCCTGACCTCAGTATCATCATTTAAGCCCTTATAAATTTAATCAGTATACTATATTGCTTCCATCTGTAACTATTCTAAAAAAATCTCATTTTTCTTCTGTGGCTTTCTTCCCTTCCCTGGCTTCTTAACACATAAGATAAAGTCAAGCTTTTTAGCATTATACATGAGCTCATCTATTCCTCACTCCTGCATCTGTCTCCCACACATACACACACACTACTGAATGTTTAGGCAATACCATACATCTCAAGTTCCCTGAATGCACTGTATGGTAATTACAGCTCTGTGCCTTTGCTTGCATATTGTTCTTCTGCCTGTAATGTGCTTAACATCTTGATTATTAATCCTTTAGGTTCTGGCTGTCAAGTTTCATTTCTCCCTTTCCTTTCATACAGATAATTTTTCCTACCTTTGTGAATGCTCTGGGCTTTGGACATGCTTTATTCATTTCTCCCCATCTCTCTTTATTATATTTGTTCATTGAATAAGTTATTTACAAGTGTTATTGACAAGATTGAGCAGCTCCATAAGGAAAGGGACTCTGCCTTTTTTATCTTTGTATTCCCAGCACCAATACTGAAATAATGGAGTCATGAGGTCTTGCTTATGAAGACTTTACTACCTATTTTCTTGGGTTATTACAGATCCAGAAACATCTATAATAATCCCGGAGTAGCTTTGTACATTGCCCAGGAGGGAGGAAATGGTATTAGAAACAAAATCTTCATAATAGCCTGGGTTAGATAGGCTTAAGAAGATTAAGGGGAGCGGATGTGGCTCAAGCATTTGAGTGCCCGCCTTTCACATGGGAGGTTCCAGGTTCAGTTCTGGTGTCTCCTAGAGGAAAAAACAAACAAAAATGAGCAAAAACATGAGCAAACAGGAGGAAGCCATCACCTCGGGGGGAGGGGAGGAGATTAAGAACTTTGCACAAAGTCACATTACATGTGTCTGATTCCCAAATATTTTTTCCATTATAATAAATGGTCTCAATTTGCCAATTTATTGTTTAAAGATGTATTTGAGAATAAGATGTATCTGAGAATAACACAAAACTACATATGCTCAGCTTTCAGTTGTCCCTAGGTTTAGGTTCTAGATTTTAATACTTACTATACATATGTGATATACAATAATGATCATTATAACCAAGGGAGCAGAAAAAGCAATGTGACCTCTTCTGTAAATTATTGGCTGCCCGGATAGCTTCTATTGTATTCAGCATTCTCTGCTGTTAGGCACGAGGTCTTTGACATACAAGTAAAACATACCAGTAAAATTCTGTGGGTTCTGGATATAGATTATCAGTATGAGTGCAGCAATGCCATATTTTGTGTAAAAGTAATCGGAGAAAGGTGTTATATTTTAGTGTGTGTGTCCAATAGCTGTGTCTCCTATAGTGTTAACTTTTCTTTAAGCTTCTTATGTGATTGTAAAAATGAGACAGAATTTATTTTCTTGAAGTTGGATAACTGAAATAAGACTTTATCATTGACTCTTGATGCTTTTAAAAATTAGATGGCCATTATTGAGCTATATATAAAGCTGAAAACTTTGAAGGAAATTTTCATTTCTCCCAACTTGGCATAATGTGACTAAATTCAATTATTGAGGCAGTTAATATTTTAATGAGTTATTTTATCATGTCAACATAAAATTTTAGACCATTCACTGGTTTCCATTTAAAAAATTAAAATTTCTTACATAAACATGTCTAAAGGGAGCATTTCTTTATAAAGGCTTTTTAGCTTGGGTGCAGCTGACCTTCTTTATAATAATGATATCACCATAATACCATCTGATAACTCATTCAAAAGTGTTTAGAAATGAAGTAGAGGTTAGAAATGAAGTTGAGGTTAGGAACAAAATTGCACTAATAGATTTTCAGTTCTTTGGCTCCTAGTTTAACTTTCTTATGGAGAGACCCGGAATTTAGTCAGAAATGATCCTAGGTTCTGTGTTTAGGGAGGTTGTAGCTGGGGAAGAAATGTGTCTCTGGGGAAACATAGTTTACTTAAGTTCTTATTTTGCTAGTTTACACCTGTTGTGATTATAGCCTTAGGTGGGTGATATTCTAAATTCTTGAGGGTGATACATTATCAAAGAGAAGGGTACTAGAAGGGCTTGATTATTTATTGGCCTCTGGGTATGCCAAAAGTACTGAAAACTTATGGCTTAATTGAATATTCACTTTTCAAAAAATCTGCCTCAATCATGGTAGATTCTAGCCAATAAACAAGTGGTATTTTATTGTGGTTTTATTTTTTAATTTTGTTCTAGGCATCCTGTACAGATGGTAGACTTTTCAATCATTTGGAGACAGTTTGGCGTTTTAGCCCGGGTCTTCCTGGCTACCCAAGAACTTGTACTTTGGATTTTTCAGTAAGTCTCTCAGAAATCCCTTGATTTGTTTCAACTATCAGGTGAAGTTGGTAAAGAGGGAGTAATCAGTTTAGTAGAACCCAGATGCCATAATTATCTTAATATGCATAGATTACTGAAACACACTGTTAAAAAATGTCAAATTTCTGAGTATTGAATACCTTTTCTACACTAACATCATAGGATAGAATACTAACGAATATTTCTCCTTATTTTCTATTCTATTCCTTGCAAACTTGAATGTTCATTCCTTCTCTTTTTTCTTTTCATTAGAGCATTATAGGGTTACAGAAAAATCATACAGAAAGAACAGTCCTCATCTACTCTGCATCCCCTAGTTTTCCTTATTAACATTTTGCATTAGTGTGATACCTTTGTTACAACTGATGAAACAATATTTTAATTATGCTATTAACTGTGGTCCATAATTTATATTAGGGTTCACTCTGTGTTGAACAGCTCTATGGGTTTTAAATATTTATTCTGGTTACATTTATATAACCTAAAATCCCCCACTTTAGCCACTTTAGTGGTATTATTTACATTCACAATGTTGTGCTACCAGTACCAACATCCATTACCAAAATTTTTCCATCACCCCAAAGAGAAACTCTGTACCAATTAAGCTTCAACTCCCCATTCCCCAACTCCACCCTGGCTCTGAATTTGCATATTTCATTTCATGTAAGTGAAATAATTTTTTTAAGTCCGTAGATTATAAGACACATGCTATGACTCACTAAGTGTAACAATTTTTAATTAACAGATTAAAATATATGTAGCAGTTGAATAGCACCAGACTAAATCTACACATAGATTATAAGATGCAGAAATAAAGGACTAAGGAAAAAAGATGTTCTTAGAATATACAGACTTCAGTAGTTCTGTTACAGGGGTTCTTAACAAGAGGTCCATGAGCTTGAATTGAAATTCAAAAAAACATTCTTGTGGGGACGTTTTGGTGCAGGTGTGATATATTTATCAATACACAGTATAGTGTGGACTTAGTAAGGGGTCTGTGGAACAAAAAAGGTTAAGACCCTACTATCTAGTAGTAGTAACTCCCTTTTTTAATATTCTGATTTTGATCATAGTACTGTGTTTATATAAGACATTAACAAAGAAATCTGGGTGATGGGTATATAGGAATTCTTTGTACTTTATTTGCAACATTTCTATAAATCAAATTATTTCAAAAGGAAAAATAAAAACATATCTAAAACTTAGTGGGTATTTGGTCTTTAAAATATGTCTAAACAAGTTGCCTTTAATTCCATCTGGAACAATGAGGGAGGTTTGAAGTTCTAATTCATTAATTACTTTCAAATTGAGCCACGACCTTGTCTGGTCTGTATGCATATATGTGAGCTCCTCTTCCTGTTGCTACTTCTCATGGGAATGATACCCATCAGAAGGATCATTTCCCTACCTTGTTTCTTTTTTGGGACTAGGACAGATCTAAAAGAGGCATGCTAATAAGCCAGAGTGATACATGTAATCAGCAAAGCTTTTGTCTGACTTTCTCTAACTTATTAATAAGCCATTCTCTCATTGCAATGACAGATATATATGGCATTATATATCTTCCCATAGCCTGCAGAATTGTGTGGGAGAGAGTGTAAACTACTATACTATGGTCCATGCTCCATGACAATGCCCCAGGATGCGTTTATCAATTGCAATGTGTGCCACACT
>JAQZBX010081875.1:0-13610 GCA_029593785.1 Cabassous unicinctus | reverse complement strand
TGCTTAACAGTAACATAGTTACACAACCAAATTTAAAAAATATTCTCACCAATTATGTGGCATAGTGGTTACAAGTGTTAGTGAGTTTCAGAATTCCATTTAAACATCAGGAATGGATTACTATCCAGTAAATTTAATGGCTCTCTTTATAATATGCATTTTTTTTTTTTTTACAGCGAAAACACTTGAAGAACAAGGAGTGACACACAATGTGAAAGCAATGGTACTCGAACTAAAACAGTCTGAAGAGGATGTGAGAAAAAACTTTCAGGTAGAAGAAGAAGAGCAAAATGAAGCTGAATTAAAAGAAAAAAGAATACAGAGGACTAAGAGAGGACTAGAAATACTGGCAGAGAGAGGTACACAGAGTTTTGTGCATTTCATCTCTCTGACTAGCTCAAGTACTTAAAGATGGCAGTAAATCACATAAATTTGGAGAGTTTGCATATTTCTCATTGATTTTTCCCCCCCCCAACAGTCTGACATTTTTAATGTTACTCTGTCACTGCTTTTTTTTTTTTTTCCTTTTTTACTATTTATTTTTTTGTCACTGCTTTTTAACATTGAATTACTAGAGTTCCTTTTGGTTTTGTTGCAGCTGAGATGGTGGTGGATCCAGAAACTACACCGTACTTAGACATAGCTAACCAAACAGGCAGATCAATCAGAATTCCCCCCTCAGAAAGAAAAGTAAGTGCTGTAAGAAATTTATGACTAGTTCTTAAATTTGTTATCAGAACACTGGTGGCTTTCTTGTTATTTTATCTTGGAATGTTATAAAGGATTGGAAAATAGTTTTCTGTCTTGAGCTTTATAAACAGAATAAAATCTTGTGAGCATTTGTATACAGCAAATCTCACCCTCTGATTTTCAATGTAGTAGTACAAAAAATGTCTTGATTGTGCTCTCCTGCAGGGATTTTCATTTTGCCTGAGTGATATGACCCACTGCCTTCATTATAACTGGCTCCCTCTGGCAGTGGTGGTTTTGGTTTGGTTTATTTTATTAGGGGCTTTGTTCCCTAAGAGATGTATCAGAATAGGGGTTAGGAAAAGTCTGACAGGTGATTTTTTGAAATCTCTCCCCCGTCTCCTGTTACTGCCTTTCCCTGTTCTATAATTTGGAATAAGTAGCAGGTGATTCCACCTTTGCACATATCTAAGGGAGTCTTTATAGCAGAATTCCATAACTTGGACCCCGAGACCAATTTCTGAGCCTTGGGTCCAGTAACTTCTTACGACAATCTCTAATGACTATGGGTCAAGTAAATTTTAATATTTCTGTTATTAAAGTACAATTTTGAATGGTGCTCACTATATGAATTACTGTTTAAAATTAAGATTTTAATAAGAGAACTTTGTAGCTATAAAATTTTTAATAGGAGAACTTTGTAGCTATAGCAGTGGATTGATGTTTGTTTTTTAAAAAAATGATGATTGTCTATTGCTATCCTATGTTAAATGATGACATCTAGACCTTTCTGGAAAACCTTTATATAAAAATTTAAATCTAAAAGAACTTAAACACATTTTTGGATCAGCTTTTAAAAATTGTGTTCAAAATTCTATAGCTGATACTTCAAAAAAAAAAAAAAAACTTGATTAAGAATAGAAAGTGAAATGAGTGCTCTCTTTTAAAAGGATATAGGCATTACCAGCTGCTTTTTTATGTTTGATTATAGAATACTAGAAATAAATGTAGATCTGAAGATACTAAAATAAACTAATGAAAACGAAGGGATAGGTGTGGTTATGACCATATCAGCCCCAGTATATGGAGTGCTTTAATTGTTTAAAAGAAATAAAGCTTTAATTACATTTTTCTTAATTTGACTTTTAGATTTAATTGTGATCTTTGTTTTTGGTTTTTACTTTATTAGGTTTTTAAATAATTAATAAGCTTTTAATTTGTTTTTGTTATAATTTAAAGTGATGTTTTTTAAAAATCCATTATTTTTTCCTAGGCCCTTATGTTAGCTATGGGATATCACGAGAAGGGCAGAGCTTTCCTGAAAAGAAAAGAATATGGAATAGCATTGCCATGTCTGTTGGACGCTGACAAATATTTCTGGTAGGAACTTTTGTACTTGGTGAATACTGGTTTTAAAGAAGATAGCCCAAATTATACACAGTACCTTCCCTTCCCCTGTACACTTTCTTCAGACTCCACAATTTTCACCCAAGGCAATGGTTAATGTAAAATAGTAGGTATGATGTAGACGAATTTGTCAATTTTTTTTCCTCTTCCCGTTTTTAATTGATCTCCCTTCCCTGTGAAGAAAAGAATTTTATAAACATATGTATATGTGTTGTTTTTTTTTTCCAAGTATGTAGGATGTTGTCTCGTTTTTGTAGTGTGTTGTCAACCTGAACTGTTATAAAGTTTCCCATTAGCTCATTATCTTTTCACCTAATGGTTTTGATGTGGACATTGATCATGCTTCCCTAAATCCATTGTTTTATTAGAGGGTACAAAGTGGTGATGTTCTACTATTCCTTCTGCATTTATTAGGTGGAATTTCATCTGTAAAGAAATATTTTTCCTTACCAGCTATTTGGTCCTGCTGGGTACAATATATACAGGAAATACAGGATAAAATGCTTGCCTCTTTACCTTTATTTTCTTGTTTTCAGAATAAGTGAGACCAATGAGATTTTCTTTTTTTAAGTATCAGTATAAACACATGGATTTTTATGTTACCCCCCCCCCCACCGGGATAGCTCTCTCATCTGTCTGTTCATTGTTTCCACTCATTGTTTGCTTGCTGTCTGCTCATTGTCTGCGCGTCTTCTTTTAGGAGGCACCAAACCTGGGAGGAACCAAACCTGGGACCTCTCAGGTGGAAGGCGGGTACCCACCTGCTTGAGCCGCATGCACTCCCTGCTCCTTGCGGCTGCTTATTGCGTCAGCTTGTCTTCTTTAGGAGGCACCGGGAACTGAACCAGGGACCTCCAATGTGGAAGGTGGACGCCCCTTGAGCCACATCCACTCCCCATGAACACATGGATTTTTAACACATTTGATGTATTTCAAACCTCAGTGCTTAAATCATCTTTGGCTAGAAGGTGGTTCCTGTGTCTTTTTTTTTTTAACCTTTTATTGTAGTAACATATATACAACTCAAATTTCCCATTTTAACCACTTTCAAGTACAGAGTTAGTTGGGTGGTATTAATTAGGTTCACAATATTGTGCTACATCATCAACATCCATTACCCCAATTTTTTATCATCTCAAAGAGAAACTCAGTACCCACAAAGCAATAACATACCCTTCCCCTTACCTCCCGGCCCCTGATGGTGTATAATCTACTTCTCTCTGAATTTGCATAGTAGTCAAGCTAGTTCATGTAAGCGAGATCATATACTATCTTTTTGTGTCTGGCTTACTTCAACATGTCTTTAGGATTCATTGATGTTGTATTCCTGAGTCTTTTTTGACATGATACTGGTAGTCTTTGTAGTGTCTGAAATCTCTGGTGCCCAAAGATATTCCAGACTCCTCTCAGACATTTCTTTTTTTTTTTTTAATATATGGAATCTATTTATTTATTTTATTTTATTTTATTATTTATTTACTTTTTTTACTGGGAGGTCCCGGGGATCAAACCCCGGTCCTTCCATATGTTAGACGGACGCCAAATCTCTTGAGCCACATCTGTTTCCCTCTCGGACAGTTCTTGCCCCAGATTGGGAATTGGCAATTTCCCTAAGGATTCCTGGTTCCTTTTAATGGGAAACGGTATTTGTACGAGACTATAATACAGGAATGTTGTTAGACGTGTGAAAACTAGACTTTATATTTGATATTAAAGTTAACAACTTTAGTGTTCTTTTCCATTTTGGTGAATTCTCAAGATAAAACTCTATACAGGCATACCTCGTTTTATTGTGCTTTGCAGATACTGGCATTTTTTACAAATTGAGGGTTTATGTTAACTGCATCGAGCAAGTCTGTCGTCGCCATTTTTCCAACATCGTGTTCACTTCATGTCTGTGTGTCACATTTTAATTAAGGTATATACATTGTTTTTTTTTTTTTTTTTAGAACTAATGCTTTTGCACACTTGATAGAATAAAATATAATGTAAACATAACTGTTATATGCATTGGGAAACCAGAAATTTTGTGTGACTCACTTTATTGTGATATTCACTTTATTGTGGTGATCTGGAACAGGACTTGCAATATCTCTGAGGTATGCCTGTACTTCAAGAAGAATGTAAATGGTTATAGTGTGCCAGCTGTGTTGGTCAGATCCTCTGGATTTTAAGTAAACAAATCTCAGCTTAAGCTACCTTAAGCAGAAAGGGGATTTATTGTCTCAAATATTTAGGAGGAGAGGGGCAAAGTGGGAATAATGAGAACCAGGGGCTTGGCACCTCTTACTCTACCTCTTTGTCTTTGCTTTCTGGATGCCAGTTTTGTTTTCTTCCACTGCAAACAGTGTAGAATATTAGTTACATCCTTAAAATTCAGGGAATTTTTTTATTGCCTTCTATAAAATTGTTTTTAACTTTTTTTTCCCCTTGATTACAGGTTTCTAATACAATTTAGGTACAAAGTATTTGACCTTTTTTTTTTTTTTCAACCAATTTTATTGATACATATTAATAAAGCATACGATTTATCCAAAGTGTACAATCATTGGTATTTGGTATAATCACATAGTTGTACATTCATCACTTGAATCATTATTAAAGTGTTTTCATGATTTCAGTAATAGTAATGAACAAAAAACAGACAAGAAAATTTCTCACCTCTCAATCTCTCTTTCCCCTGCTGTACATAGCTGCTATTTCTGGCTATTCTTGCACAATTATTTATTTGTTAAGCAGCTTTATTGAGATATATTCACATGCCATATGATCTATCCAAAGTGTGTAGTCGGTGGCTTTTAGTATAATCACAATGTTGCACACTCACTGCCTCAAAAATTTTAGAAAAATTTCATTACTCCAAAAAGACTCCACACCCCTTAGCATATAAATTGATTTATATTTACATTTTATATAAATAGAATCATACAATATGTAGTACTCTGTGTCTGGTTTCCTTCACTTAGTATAATTTTTTTTTTTTACTTATATTAACATTTTGTAATATTAACCTACAATAGTTCAGCTTCAAAGAAAAAGTCTTACATATACAATTTTACCCATATTCATATTTCACATAATATATTTATATCTCACATAATACATTTAGTTCATAATAGGGTAAAACAGTATTTGTCCTTTTGTGTCTGGCTTGCTTCACTCAACATAACTTTTTATTATGGAAAATTTCAAACATATATAAAAATAAACCTAGTATACACATATCATCCGGCTACAATAGTTGTTGAAATCTTTACAAACCTTTCTTAATCTTTTTACTCTGGACAGGTCCTTGAAATAATTTTCAGGACTTAGGGAACTCCTGAATAAAAATAAGTATATCTACATCTCCCAGTACATTAACTTGTTTAGTTAATTGATAGATATACTAATCCAATAATAATTGTTAGTGCTTTTTATTTTTAATTTTTTTTAGGAGGCACCGGAGATTGAACCCAGGACCTTGTACATGGAAAGCAGGTGCTCAACCACTGAGCTACACCTGCTCCCCATGTCAGTGCTTTTTTGGGTAATGACTTTTTCCCCCTGAAGCTCTGTTTATTCTGGCCAACTTATTAGGATACTTTTTGTGTGATTTCCCCCTCTTCATAAAGATAGCAAATCTATTGCAAGTCAGTAATGTAGGTAGGGGAAACTTCACTTGTTAAATTTTCTTTCTCACTTGATTTTATTTTTTTCTACCTTCTCCAAGTAGGCTAGATGTCTCATCACAACTTTGTTATACCCTAACACCTTACTAGCATCTTGAGGTGTGGTATGTAATATCAGGAATAATTTATTTCCCTATTTAAAACTAAAAATAGGCATTTGCTTTTGGTTAGACGGAGAAACAGGGACTGGATTTACCCTCTTGCCTGAAACAGCTGAAAAACTGGACAAAATATATGAAACAGTGGTTTTCAGGCAGTGGAGGACGCAATCCCCAAGATAGGGGAAACAGTTGAGGTGAGTCCTGTGATTGCTTCAGCTTACTGCCCAGAAAGAATTTCCAGGCCACAGTGTAGAGAGGGGAAGCCCAAGCAGAGCCTTGTAGTCTCCCCTGAATTTTGGAGAGGGAGCTAGGAATCTGGGGAGGCCCAGGTAGCTGGAGTTTGCAGGGCAGAAAACTTGAAAGGTAAGAGCTGCTTAGAGGGAGTACTTTGGAAATCTTCAGTGGGTCCTCTTTGAGTCTTCAGCTGAGTAATGATTAGTGCATGCATGTGAAGAAACTGCTGATCACTGGGGAAAGCCCTATCCCAAAGAAGCAGAAAGAACAATTCTCAGAGTGCACAAGGGGCAAAGAACAGTTTGTGTTCCCACCAGCCACAGTGGAAAACTTTGTAGTTGTGGGACATTGGATAGAGTACTCAGAAAGAGATTACCTGAGTAGTGGGGCATAGTTAGCCCTAGAGAACAGCTCCTCTGGTCCCATCTAACAAAGCTTATAAGCAAGTCTTGAGCCTCCTCCCCGATCAAGATTGTGGAGTGAGAAGCTTCAGGGCTCCATTGCTCCACAGAAGCCTCAAACAACCAGCAAAAACTGGCAGAAACATCTTTCTCAAAGCTCCACAAGACAGTTAAAGGGCTGCAGTAACAGGGCAGATGGCAAATCAAGAAAAAGACTTTTTTAAGAGCAATAGGATCTCTTGGCACCCTGGCTGGCCCCTCACCAGCTGGGTTTGGAGACAGGCCATGTTCCCTGTGCGTATCCCTGGTCCTGGTTCCAAAGGGAGAAGAATAACCCTCATTGCACATGCTGGGAATATGTATGTCTGGTCCAATCTGATGATAGCCTGAGGGACTTGCTGTCACAGAAATTGCCCTACATGTAGAAGGCAGCTCTCCAAGGTTTCCTACAGAACTCTGTGGGAGAGCAGTTGAGTGGATGCCTAGGGCAAGGGATTACTGACAGAATATTGATGGAGAGATGGAAATTATGAAAAGGAACTAAACAGAGCTGAAAACCACAGTAAGACATTAAAAATTCCTTAGAGGGGAGCAGATGTGGTTCAAATGGTTAAGCGCCTGCTTCCCACATGGAAAGGTCCCAGGTTTGGTTCCCAGTGCTTCCTAAAAACAAAAAAGCAAACAAATGAAAAAAACTCAGGGGGAGCCAGGGTGGCTCAGTGGTTGAGCACCGGCTTCCCACATACGAGGTCCCAGGTTCAATCCCTGGCCCTGGTACCTCAAAAAAAAAAAAATTCCTTAGAGGGATTCAGTAGCAGATTGGAGCTGACAGAAAATAGAATCAGTAAACATGAAGATAAGACATTTGAAATCATCTGGTCTGAGGAGTGGAAAGAAGAAAGAATGAAGAAAAGTGAACATAGCCTCAGGAACCTGTGGTACACCATCAGACATACCTATATATATATATATATATATATATATATGTTGTGGGAGTCTCAGAAGGAGAAGAAAGGGGCAGAGAAAATATTCAAAGAAATAATGGCTGAAAATTTCCTAAATTTAACAAAAGACATGATTATACACATCCAAGATGCGCAATGAACTCCAAACAGGATAAATCCAGATAGACCCACGGTGTACCATGTTTTTATAATCAGGGGAGTCTCAATAGATTAAGTGTTGATTTCTCATTAGAAATCAGAGAGGATGAAGGCAGTGGGAAGATATATTTTAAGTGCTGAAAACAAAAAATTGCCAACCAAGAATTCAATATCCAGCATAACTGTCTTTCAAAAATGAGGGAGAATTAAGACATTCCCAGATTAAAAAAAAAAAATTTCATTGAGGGAGTTCACCACTAGACCAACCCTACAAGAAATGCTAAAGGGAGTTCTGCAGGGTAAAAGGAAGGCACTAGACAATCGATTGAAGCCACATGAAGAAATAAAAGATCTTCGGTAAAGATAATGGCATGGGTAAATATAAATACCAGTAATATTTTTTATTTGCAATCTACTTTTAACTTTCTATAGGATCTAAAATGCCAGTGCACAAAATGTAATGATTAATCAGTGGTTTTGGACTCAATAGTGTATAAATATGTAATTTGTGCCAAGAACTACATAAAGGTGGGGGGATGGAGGGATATAGGAACATAGTTTATGTATACTATTGAAGGCACCCTATAATCCAATTCCTTAGAACCAGTAATAAAATTGAAAATGACTGTTTAGCCAGCCTTTCTTGGGGGGGGGGGGCGGAGGAGAGTTACATTTAGCCTACCTGTCTTGAAATTAATGCCCTTTATTTTACATAAAATTTTAAAACTCATAAGGCAAACATAATACATTTCTGTTAAATAGCTGGCTTGAGCCCAAATGGGATTTAGTTTTTCGAAAGTTTGGCTTGGTAGGGTTTATTTAAATGTAGTAAATTTATTTTTACTAATGTTGTTTATAACATGAAAATTTATTGGCAGTGTTGAATATTAAAACTACTAAGGGAAGCGGCTGTGGCTCAATTGGTTGGGCTCCCGTTTACCATATGGGGGGCCCCGGGTTCGACTCCCGGGGCCTCCTGGTGAAGGCAAGCCGGCCCGTGTGGCGCAGTGAGCTGGCGCAGCAAGATGATGCAACAGAAGGAGACAAGCAGACACAGAAAAAACGCAAAGCAAATGAACATAGCAAGCACAAGCAGCAAGGAGGATATAAATAAATAAATAATACTTAAAAAAAAAAAAAAAACTACTAAAACCATGAGCCAAAGCAATATTAATATAGTCTAAGACACAATTTTATACAAGGCTTTTAAAAAACTACCCTCTTCTGAATGATGTAATAGGTTAAATTATAGGCCTACCAATTTCAAAATTATTATACAGTTGTCATTATATTACATGTAAGTTATGTGAGCAAAGAAAGTGTTTCCATTCGTACTAGTCGATAATAGGTCAAATTAAAGTTTTTATCTAAAACCTGACACGCTAATTCACTTTGAGTGTATGTAGTTGTTGGTTTCTTGATCTCTTTTATAGGCCTATATATGTGTTATTTTTGAAACTAAAAGAATGAAATACATCTGTTTAATGTGAGACCTATACCTGTTTTTTTGCTGTACAAGTACCCAATTCTAGGTTGAGCTTTTGAAATAAGTATATATTGATTTTATTTTCAACTGAAACAAGATAATAGCCATCCTTGCTCTTGACGCTTATTAAACAGAAAAGAGCCTGTTTTACACATGCAAGAAATTGAGCACTGGCAAAATGGTCATTACTTTCCTGTGAATGGCAGGATATAGTCTGTCACAGAAATCAGAACATTTCCAGAGTTAAATCAGTAAATCTCATCATGAGTGTAAGATCAGACCCCAGTCTACAAAGTTCTTCCTCTTCTCAAAGTCACGTTCTCAGACTGAGCAGAAGATTCAGAGAAAGTGTCTCTGTTACACACGTGTATGTGTATGGTGTCTTTATTCTAAAATATTCATAAAGAATAACATTAAAACAAAGAGACAACAAATAAACCTAAAAATACTGCTCTGTTATACTTTTATTGCACCCCAGTGGATTATCTTGTGCATACCCTGTAGTACAGGCACTCTACTTAGAAGACCACTACTCTAAAGGGTATATGTTAAAATCACGCTCCTTTTGGTTGGTCTTTTTTTCAGAGCAGATTTCAGTCAGCAAGATAAGAAGCTTGAGGGCATGTGGACTTTGTAGTTTTATACGAGAGCAGTCTTTATTTTTAGTAGAATACCAATGAAAATAAACAGATAAAAGATTTTTAAGTTTGCTAATGTATAATGCATGGTTCCAGATGTTTTCCTTTCTTATTTAAGGGAGAGTTCAGACTTGAGATTTAGATTTGCATTATAAATTTTTAGTTTATTGTTTTTTTAGGAGGTACTGGGGATTGAACCCGGGGCCCTTGTACATGGAAAGCACGTACTCTTTCACTGAGTTACACCCCCTTCCTGAATTATGAATTTTTAATGTAATCACAATGTAAAAACAAAATAATTTTTATGTCCATCTTTAACACTTCTTCCTGGACCAATCTGACTTCTGTTTATTGCCTTGTCTTTCTGCTCCCTTTCTCTGTACCTGGGTTTATCTTGATGCCGCTGTCAGAAAACGGCATTTAGCTTACACTGTCAACAATCACCTAGGCACTTAGAGCCAGGCGGTTTCTGGAATTTTTTTCCTCCCAGCTTGAATGTGATTGAACACGATAGCCTTGTCAGAGTCTTCATCAGGTGAAGCATTCTCTGTGAGTAGTGATTCTCTGTGAGTAGTGATTTTTTTGTGTGTGTGTTTCTAAAGCCGTGGCTCTCAACCTTGGCTGTACGTTAGAATCACTGAGGGAGATTCTATAAATACAGTGTTCAAGCCCCACACCTGGAGATTTCTGTTATAATTGGTCTAGGTGGGGCCCCAGCATCAGTATTTCTCAAAAAGAAAATTGTTTCTCCCTTACCATCCGAGTGATTCTAATTTGCAGTCAGGGTTGGAAACCACTGCTTTAAGGCAAAGTTTCTTCCATGTTTGCTGAGAGACTGACACAGTGGCCCAAATTTTAGCTTCCTGCCAAGGCATCTTTGCCAGCAAAGCAAGAGAGGGTATGTGTATGTGTTGGCAGATGTTCTTAAGCTGCTGCTCCTGAGCCCTAACTTCTTTTTTTCCCATTGGAACGATTTGCACTATCAGTTTTCTTCGGAAATATTGGGGATCTCCGTTTTAGATCAGTCTTTGAAAATACAACAAAAACTGGAAAGGAATTCTAGTAATTCATAAAAGGATTTTAGATGCTAATTTTGAGTGATGTCATTTTCTTTCACTTTCACAGCGAGTGTTGCAGAGAATTACTGGATACGGTAGATAACTATGCAGTGCTCCAGCTGGATATAGTATGGTGTTACTTCCGCTTGGGACAACTGGAATGCCTAGATGATGCAGAAAAGAAATTAAACTTGGCCCAGAAATGCTTTAAAAATTGTTATGGAGAAAATCATCAGAGACTGGTCCACATAAAAGTATGTTAGGGTAATTTGTTTTGTGAATTGTTTAGCCCATTTCTAGAATTTGTGTTTATTCCTCATCAAGTATTTAGACTGTCAGAAGTTGCTTTTATTATGATATTATGCAGTGTGCTCTTTTTAAGCTATCTTTTAAAAATGATTGTTAAATTTTTCACAAATCTAGCTGTGTCTTCTGTCTGTGCGTTTAGCCCAGATAACAGGTTTCTAATTGTAGAACATCACTGATGATCACATTTGACCACAAGAAAGCTGGTGACTTATTTATGCCTAGGAAAGTCTACAGGAAGATTTAAATGCATAAAATAGATATTTTGAACAGTAACAGTTCACATGAATGAATCACAGCTCAAGAGCTCTGATTTGAGTAAGGATTTTTCTTAGGTGATTTTTCTAACAAGTCATCAGAATTCTGCTTAGAAATTGCAGGGCACTTTCAGATGTCTGTGGTTTTGGTTTTTGTATACTTCCACACTGACCAGAAGAGCCACTGTCCTCGGTGCCTGTCGATAGGTGTTCTGATACCATTTCTTCTCTGTGGGCACAGAGAATGTCATACTCTGGAGAGCCTCACTTTTGCTTCAGTAAGAGTGAATATATAAATTTTTTAGTAATACTATTTTGTCCTTGTGGAGGCAAAGATAATTACAAATGTATTAGATATCTGTAATTAGAAATGACAGTTTTATCCTTTTTTCCCCCCAATAATTTTAGGGAAATTGTGGGAAAGAGAAGGTATTGTTTTTAAGACTTTACTTGCTTCAGGGTATCCGGAACTATCACAGTGGAAATGGTGAAGAGGCTTGTGAGTATCTCAACAAGGTAAGAAAAGGAGCACTCCAAAGTTGTTATATTTTCACATGCTCCCCCCCCCATTCCCAGAAGTCAAGTGTTTTATAAACTTACAGTTTGTGACTTGTGAGAAACATGTACCTCTTTTCCTCTCCCTTACATATGCTGTATTAGCCAAAGGGGTGCTGATGCAAAATACCAGAAATGGGTTGGTTTTTATAAAGGGTATTTATTTGGGGTAGAAGTCCACAGTTACCAGGCCATAAAGCATAAGTTTCTTTCCTCACCAAAATCCATTGCCACTTGTTGGACCAAGACAGCTGCCGACGTTTGCCAGGTTCAGGCTTCTTGGGTTCCTCTCTTCCCGGGGCTGCATTTCTCTCTTTAGCTCCTCTGTTTCCTCCACAAGGTCAGCTGTAGACTATGAGGCTCTCTAGGCTTTGCCTCTCTCCACAAGGCCAGCTGTGAACTCTCAGGCGAATGGCTCATCTCTATCCCGGGGCTGCCTTTCCTTCCTCACCAGAACTCCAATATCAAAAACTTCTCTTTGCCATGCAAAGGGATGGGGCTCAGTGCCCTATTGATATGGCTCAGTTAACACCCTAATCATAACTTAATCATGCCCAGATTAGCAGACCAGTTTACAAACATAATCCAATATATATTTTTGGAATTCATAATTACATCAAATTGCCCAACGGCTACATATGCCATAAACATATTTATATTTGTTAGGTAGCGGTAAGGTGCTGTAGTAAAGAAACCTCAAAATCCAACAACTTTAATTGGATAGCTGTTTCTCATCTAGCGGTTTAGAGTTGAGCAGGTCAGGGCAGGTGGAGCGGCTCTGCCTTCCTCAGTATGTAGTATCCAAGGTTGCTCCTGTCAGTGTCACTTGCAGCCAGTAGAGAGAAGAGAGTGTCCGGGACAAGCCTCTTTAAAGAGATGACCCAGAAATTGTGCTCATCACGTCTCACGTTCCGTTGGCCTAGACTTAACCGCTTGGCTACAGCTACCTGCAAGGGAGGTTATGAAATGTACTCTCTAGCCATGCCATGTGCACAACTCAAACTCAAGGGATAATGGATACCAGTCTCTTATAACACCTAACCTATTTTCTTGTCTTAGCTGTAATTCATGTAAGCAGAGATAGTATTGTCAGTTTCCATTCGTACTAGTTGATAATAGGTCTGAACTGGAGTTTTTATCTAAAATCTGATGCACCCTAACTCACTTTAGGTACAATTTCATTTTTTCTGGCTTTAGATTCTTAAGCTTATTTAACTTTCCAATAGTTTTATGATTCTTATATTTTCTCCCTATTTATAGGCACGTCAACTCTTTAAAGAGTTATATATTGATCCATCAAAAGTTCACAATTTGTTGCAGTTGGGCTTTACTGCCCAGGAAGCCCGACTTGGCCTAAGAGCATGTGACGGGAATGTGGATCATGCGGCTACTCATATTACCAACCGCAGAGAGGTACCTTAATGTGGTCTCGGCCACTTGATGGAGGTCTGTGCCTTGTTCTTTGAATGGGTTGTGAAACTTGAGACAATAGCAAGAGTTTATTTTCCAAGATGTCTTAGCTTTCTTGAATATGAAAGAACAACAAAAGATAATTGCGTAGTAGGTATTAATAACAAGGAACTTACTCTTTCACTTCAGATTGGGAAGTAAGGAGAAACTCTCTTTACTTCCCAATCTGAAGTGAAAGAGTAAGTTCCTTGTTATTAATACCTACTACGCAATTATCTTTTGTTGTTCTTTCA
>JAQZBX010081874.1:0-13610 GCA_029593785.1 Cabassous unicinctus | reverse complement strand
GGGGGCTCTATCCACTGAGCCACACCCGCTTCCCCAAAAAATTCTTTACCTCTCAATTTCTCTATGCTTTCCCTGCCATCCATAGCTGCTTAGGAGAAGGCTTTTGCTATTGTCTTGTTTTGGTTTGGTTTTGCTTTTTGGACCCCTCTGTTATTAACTTAATGGATTACTACAGTTCCCCCTGGGCTAAGCCTAAGAATTCATCCAAGTTATCCAGAATTTCAAAGCTATGCCAGGAGTTTCAAGTCATGGGATTTATGAAGTCTGGAATTCTAGATTGTAGAGTGTGGAATTGGCTCAAGATTCAACTGGATAAGTTTAATTTATGCACATAAACACATGGACTAATAAACAGTAATAACATCTAAAATTGTGAAATATTCTGGAAAAATAATAGCCAAGAGGAAAATTTTGGAGGCAGCCACACTTTTGGTTATGGTAGTCATGCGGGGGATAAAGAGTCTAAAAGTGTCCCTCTTTTACTCTGCTATTGTATTTTTCAGTTGTCTTCCTGATTTCACATTTTTATGCAGTGACAGTATGTTATGGTCAGAATATTAGCTTTGGGTTTTCAAAGATATATCATTTGATCTTAATTTACAACCATGCCCAAAATGGCTCAAAGTGTGGAAAAGGGTGCACCCAGTCTAGATATGCTTTTGCATCTATGTGCCAGAATACTCCTGGCAGCTAATAAAAATTCATCATATTATATCTAAAAGAGTAAACAGGAGGCCCCTATCTCTAGTGTTCTGTAGGATTTCCTAGGCTCACTGCAAGGCTAACCCCATTCCATCCCTCCTCCTCTCCTTACTCCCAAACTCAGGTCACTTACACAAGTTTTGTCCTTTAGCTCAGGCCCTGAGCTTCAGGAGAAATCTGTGTAAAAAAAATATTCCATGATACGGTAGAGATTTTCCTCCTATCAATTTTCTCTTTCTCTGATAGAGCTTTGCACTTTCATTTTTCTGAATATTTCTGCCTGTAACCATTCTATAGAGGTTGTGAGGGGGAAGAAAACTATCCTGCACAAAACTCAAAGATTTCTCATTTGCCCTTTCCCTTTGTCCTTTTGTTTCTTGTTTTGAAAAATGCTTCCTGTGTCTTCCTATCTCCAGTTGCCTGGTGTTTGGGGCAGGCTTTTTAATCAGCTGTTTCTTTCTTTTGGTGGAAAGTAATGACAGCATAAGGATCAGCAGCATGGGCTGGAATTTGAATTTTTTTCCAGGGGGCCCAGAGACTCCTGCTGACAGTTCACAGGCTCTCTCCCCTAAAGTCTCTCACCCCTGCCAGCAAGTCTTGCTTTTCTGTAATGGATTTGAACCCAAGATTTTCCTATTGATGACTTTAGTTGCTAGTTTATAGGTTGTATTAGTCAGCCAAAGGGGTGCTAATGCAAAATACCAGAAATTGGTTGGCTTTCATAAAGGGTATTTATTTGGGGTAGAAGCTTACAGCTACCAGGCCACAAAGCATAAGTTACTTCCATCACCAAAGTTTGTTTCCACGTGTTGGAGCAAGACAGCTGCCGACGTTTACCAGGGTTCAGGCTTCTTGGGTTCCCCTCTTCCCGGGTCTTCGTTTCTCTCCGGGCTCAGCTCCTCTGTTTCGTCCACAAGGTCAGCTGTAGACTATGAGTCTCTCTAGGCTTTGCCTCTCTCCACAAGGCCAGCTGTGAACTGTCAGGCAAATGGCTCGTCTCTTTTCCCGGGGCCTTCTCTCCTTCCTCACAACCAAGGTCCTCTGTGTGCTTACTCCCCTGGGCTCCAGCATTAACACTCAGCATCAGAACTGCAACATCAAAACTCCAACTCTGTGCTTTGCCATGTCTTTTATCTTTGAGACCCCACCCACCAAGGGGTGGAGCTCAACACCCTACTGATGGTGGCCCAATGAAAGCCTTAATCATGCCCAGATGAACAGAACCATTTACAAGTATAATCCAATATCTATTTTTGGAATTCATAAATATATCAAGTTGCCACATAGGTCATAGCTTTTTTTTTTAATTTCTCCATCCCCCACCCCCCCCATGTCTGCCCCTCTTCTCCCTAGGCGGCACTGGGAACCAATCCTGAGACCTTCCAGAGTGGGAGAGAGGCACTCAATCTCTTGCACCACCTCAGCTCCCTGGTCTGCTGCATCTCTTATTGTCTCTCCTCTGTCTCTTTTTGTTGCATCATCTTGCTGCACCAGCTCTCTGCGTGGGCCAGCACTCTGCTCAGGCCAGCACTCCGTGTGGGCCTGCTCTCCACGTGGGCTAGCTTGCCTTCACCAGGAGGCCCCAGGAATCGAACCCTGGACTGCCTATATGGTAGACAGGAGCCCAATTGCTTGAGCCACGTCCGCGTCCCTCATAGCTTTTTTAGGATGAGGAATTTCTGACTGATTTCCAACACCTCCTCCATATCATTCCTTTTTTAAGGTTGTTTTTTTTTTTCAATCTTCATATTGTTTCACTTTCTGAATTCATTTTTTTTCCTTTCTATGAAATGAATAATCTCAATATAATGGAAAGGTTCCATTTTCTTTACTTGGTTGTAGGTCCCCTAATGGCAGTAACTTTTATCTTTGAACCATCTTTACACATAGTTGATATTTAATAAATGTTTGTTCAATGGAATTGAGCTGCATCTCATTTGACTTCCTTATAGGGCATTTGAGGTTAGTTTAGAAAGCAAGTGTTCCTATTTTTTTTTTCCAAGTTAAACATGAATTTTATTGCATCTTTAAAATATCACAAATAGGTTCGGCATCTGTTGTTTCCACTGCTGCACAACTCTTAGATCTTATTCATCAGCCTGCTGAACTGTTCTTTTTTCAGAGACACAGATACCATCCAAAATTTTCCTTATATCCTTGTTCTTAACTGTTGTGGCTTTTGAATCAAAGCAGCTGAATTTGATACAAGTTCAATATCATTTCCTTCAATTAACTCATCCTTCTGGGCTTGAGATAACGAACAAGCAACACCTGCCCCTATCTGAACCCTGCAAATGTATTTTTCACCCAAGAAATTTTGGATTTCAACCAGAGACCCATTCTCCTGAATAACACCATTGATGGGGAAGTGAGCAAACACAGACCTCATCTTGTAACGGAAGCCCAGTGTAATACCCTTGATCATGTTCTGTACACAACTACAGAGAATGCGAACTCTAGCCAGTTCCTTTCTGTTTCCCCACCATTTGCCAACCTGAAGCCTCTTCTGTTTTTCCCAAATAAACTGGGTTGTACTTTGGCATGATTGAAGTCCCTCCGCAGGGTTTCTCTGGGGCCCTTCACAATAACTGTGTGTCCCTTCAGTGTGATGTCGACATCTTCTGGAATGTCGACAGTCTGGTTGCTGAGAATGGTCTTCATTCTCCCAGTAGATGTGGCAAGGAGAGAACATCCTATTACTTTCTTTATAAAAATAAAGAGATAATAAACTAGAGAGCTTGCTGGTAGGAAAGTTCAAAGATTGAGACAATTGTAGATTTAAGCCAGTAAAAAACATATTGTGTGACTTTCCTTATAAGTTTTACATGGAAAAATAGGTGTATTAAAGAGATCAACTCTAATATATATATATATATGGCACATATTAGAGGATTTCTAAGATTATGCATTTTAATTAAAGTAATTGCTCTGAGGCATAGAATCATTTTCAGACATATGGCTGGAAGGAATCTTAGAGATCATGTAGAACAACCTTATGTGACAGGTGATGAAACTGATGTCCAGTTGTAGAAATGGGTTTCTCACATTCATACAACTAGTAGTGGCAGAAGGAGGATGAGGAATAATTCTTCTCTAAGAAGTCCAGCACTTGTCCTATTATACTGTACTTTTTTTTTTAAGCAGATTTATTGAGATATATTCACTTACCATACAATCCATCCAAAGTGTACAAACCATGTAATCAATGGCTTTTAGTATAATCACAGTTGTATTCAACTGTGCATTCAACACCACAAAAAATTTTAGAACAGTTTCATTGCTTCAAAAAGAAAAACTCTATACCCCTTAGTAGTCACCTCTTAATCCCTCTATCCTTCCCTAGCCCTACATAACCACTAATCTAATTCCGTCTCCATAAATTGATTTATATTTACATTTTATATAAATGGAATCATACAGTATGTAGTACTTTGTGTCTGGTTTCTTTTACTTAGCATAATGGCTTTTTGTTTGTCTTGCCTGATATTAACGTCTTGTATACTGTACTTCTTTTAGCATAATGCCTTTTACTGTAGTTATTTGTATACATGTCCTCCCCCCAAGAGTGGTAGGTTAATGGAAGACAAGGGTCATGTCTTTTTCATCTTATTCTGTTGCATAATGCCTGTCAAAAATGGCTGACAAATAGTAGGTGCTCAATAAATATCCTTTGAATTATTAAGTTCTTACCTGATGAAATGTAATTCTGCTTGTCATCATGTACTTGAGAAACCACTCTCTATTTATTGATTAAATATTTATTGATTACTTTCTGTGTTACAAGTACCATGCTAGGATCAAAAATGAAAGCTAAAAAAATAAAAAAAGAAAATTGAAAAAATCAGATAATTTTTTTTTTTTTTAAGATTTATTTATTTATTTATTTATCCCCCCCTTGCTGCTTGTGCTTGCTGTGTCCATTCGCTGTGTGTCTTCTCCGTGTCTGCTTATCTTCCCCTTGCTTTGAGGTCCCGCTGCATCAGCCCCTCGCACCGCACGGGCCTGCCCCGGGAAGCGAACCCCGGGCCTCACACATGGTAAACGGGGGCTCTATCGGTTGAGCCACACCCGCTTCCTGTTGTGAGGGCTTGCTGCATCAGCCCACTAGGCTGCGTGGGCCGGCCTGCCCTCACAAGGAGGCCTCGGGAAGCGAACCCGGGGCCTCCCATATGGTAAACGGGGGCTCTATCGACTGAGCCACTCCCGCTTCCTTTTTTTTACTTTTTAATAAAAGTTAAAATAAAGATCTGCATTCAGTTTTGGGTATTATATTAGTCAGCCAAAGGGGTGCTAGTGCAAAATACCAGCAATGGGTTGGTCTTTATAAAGGATATTTATTTGGGGTAGAAGTCCACAGTTACCAGGCCATAAAGCATAAGTTTCTTCCCTCACCAAAGTCCATTGCCACGTGTTGGAGCAAGACAGCTGCCGACGTTTGCTAGGGTTCAGGCTTCTTGGGATCCCCTCTTCCCGGGGCTGTGTTTCTCTCTGGGCTTAGCTCCTGTTTCCTCCACAAGGTCAGCTCTAGACTATCAGGTGAACAGCTCGCCTCTCTTCTAATGAGGCCTTCTCTCCAACATCAAAACTCCAACATCAAAACTGCTCCCTCTGTCCTTTGCCTTGCCTTTTATATTTGATTCCCCCTCCTACCAAGGGGTGGGGCTGAACACCCTACTGACGTGGCCCAGTCAATACCCTAATCATAACCTAATCATGCCCAAATTAACAGATCGGTTTACAAGCATAATCTAATATAGATTTTTGGAATTCGTAGTTACATCAAACTGCCAAACGGCTACAGGTATATTAAAATATTTCTGTGTAGTGTTAAATATCTCAATTAGAAAGGAAAGGAAGTGAATTCCCAGCTGCTTTATTTCCTTTTAAACTTTAAAAATTTTTAAATTTAAAGACTTATTTGAATTTCATAGAATTTTAAAAATAATTTTAAAATTATTTTTGTTCATTTTAGCCATTTTAAGTGGACAACTCTTTGACAGTAAGTATATTGACAATGCTGTGTAATTTCACCACTATTTTCAGATACTTTAATCATCCCAAACCAAAATGCATACTCATTTAATAACTCCCCATGGTAACTATTCTGTTTTCTGTCTCTATGAATTTGCTTATTCTAATTATTACATATAAGATAAATCATACACTATTTGTCCTTTGTGTCTGGCATAGTTCATTCAACATGATGTCTTCAATGTTCATCCACGTCATAACGTAACGTAACGTAATGTAACATAACATTTCTAAGGCTAAGAAAAACGTCCAAATCAAGGCATCATCAAGAGATGCTGTTCCACCAAGTTGCAGCTGTGGGCGCTCAGGCAGATGGCTGTGTCATCTAAAGATGCTTTCTCTCCAAGCTCACCTGTGTACAAACAAGAACATGGCAGGGTTATCTCTTCCCTCTCCTCTGGGCCTCATCTCCTTAGCTTTGAGCTGCTCTGAGGGTTTATAAAGGACCCCAGTAAAAGGGTTAAGACTCACCCTGAATGAGGTGGATCATATCTTAAGTTAAGATCCTACTTGCCACACTCATAGAAATGAATTAACTTTAAGAACATATTTTTCTGGGGTCCATACAGCTTCAAACCATCACAATGTTCATTAGGCCTAATTGGTTAATAGTGTTGTTTCAAATCTTCTATTTCATTATTGATCTTCTGTTTAGATGTTCGATAAATTATTGAAAGTATGTATTGAAATCTCCAACTATTATTGCAGAACCATCTATTTCTCTCTTCAATTATGTCAGTTTTTGCTTCACATATTTTGGAGCTCTGTTGTGGCATGCATGTATGTTTATAATCATTATATCTTCTTGCTGGATTGAACCTTTAATCAATATATAATATCCTTTGTTTCTTGTAATCTTTTATAACTTAATGTCTGTTTAGTCTTAACAATATAGCCACTCTGGTTCTCTTTTGATTACTGATTGAATAACAATATCTTTTCCCACCCTTTACCTTTTAACTTCTTTGTGTCTTTGTATCTAAAGTAAGTCTCTTATAGATAGCATATAGATGGATCATGTTTTTTCATCCAGTCTACCAATCTCTGCCTTCTAATAGAGGAGTTTGAACTATTGCATTTAAGGTAATAACTGAGAAGGAAAGACTTACTTTTGCCATTTATCTATTTGTTTACTGTATGTCTTGTATGTTTTTTTGTTCCTCAGTTATTCCTTTACTGTGTATTTCTCTATTAGTTGCTTTTTTTTGTAGTATAACATTTGGATTAGCGTCTTCTTTCCTTTTCTCTATTTTTTTAAATTACAAACTGTAAATGTCTTAATTTCTCCTTCATTTTTGAAAAATAATTTTGCCAGATATAAAATTCTTGAATGAGTTTTTTCCTTAAAGGCCCCCATGGTTTCTGATGAGATGTCCACTGTTAAACTTATTAGGGATCCCTTGTATGTGACAAGGCACTTCTCTCACCTACTTTCAAAATCCTCTCTTGGTCTTTGGACTTTGACAATTTTGCTATAATGTGTCTTGGTTTAGACCTCTGAGAGTCTATCCTGTTTGGAGTTCTTTGAGCTTCCTGGATTTATCTATTCATGTCTTTCATAAGAGTTGAGAAATTTTCAGCCATTATTTCTTCAAATCCTTTTTCTGTCTCTTTCTCTCTTGTCCTGAGAGTTCAGTGATTGTGTGGTGGTAAACACTTGATGGTATCCCACAGGTCCTTCATTTTTCTGCATTATTTTTTCTTTCTGCTCATCACACTGGATAATTTGAATTTTCCTGTCTTCAAGTTCACTGATTCTTTCTTCTGCATGTTCAAATCCACTGTTGAATCTGTCTAATGAGTTTTTCACTTAAATTACTGTACTTTGCAGCTCTGAAATTTCTGTGTGGCCCCTGCTTATAATTCCATCTCTTTATGTTTTTCAGACTATGTTTTCCTCATTTCCTTTAGTTCTTTGTATGTGGATTCCTTTAGCTCATTGAACATATTTAAGACAGTTGATTTAAAGTCTTTGACTAGTAGTTCCAATGCATAAGCTTTCTCAGGGATGGTTTCTGGCAATTTTTTTTTCCCCATGAATAGGCCATACTCTCCTGTTTCTTTGTTTGTTTTGTAATTTTTACTTGAGAACTGGACATTTGTTGGGAATTGGACATTCTAGACTCTGGGAATCTAGTTCTTCAACTCTTCTGGGATTGCTAAGTTTGGTGGTGGTGGTGGTTGTTTGAAGGCTGACGCCATCAATCTGTGACTTTTCCAAACTCTTTTTGCCCTCAAATAGGGAGTGGAAAAAGAAAAAAGGAAAGAAAAAAAAAGGTACTGCCTCTTTAAGACTTCTCTGCCTTTTTTGCCTGAGGGGAGTTTGAACAATAGTCACCCTCAGAGCCAGTCCCCCAGCAGTCTGAAGTAGCTGTTTACACGATGTATTCAGGGATCAGAGCAAACAACTCTGGCTTTCAGAGGACTAGGTGTCCTTATAGCCCACCCTGGCACCAGCAAGCTGCACCAGGAGCCCAGGTTGTAGTCCGTACTGCTGTCTGCCACATGGTTGAGGGATAGCCACTGCACGGAAGGTGATATTCACTGATATTTATTGCATTTAACCTGCCTCTTCCTCTAGCTCCTCCCTGGACAGTATTCCACTAGACTCCATAGTTTCAAAATAGATGGTTCAGACAGTTCCTGCCAGTTCAGTAGTTGTTTTGGTGGAGAGACTGATTCCTGGAGTTTCCTTCTCTGCCATCGTCTCACAATCCTCTCCCTGCATTTCATAGAGTTAATGCTAAAAGAAACTTAAGGTACCTAAGATCACATTGTCAGTAAATGGCAAAACACGGACCAGAATGAATGCCCTCTCCATCAAAAGCCAGTATGTTTTTCCATTACAAAGAAATCCTTTCTTACCTTTTCATTTTTTGTAATAACATATGCATAGTTAAATTTATGAGTGTTAATAAAATGGAAATCTGTATTTCTCCTGGATTAGATATCAAAATACTTTGAAAGGGAGTATGGAGTGGGAAGAAAGAACAATTGACTCAGCCAAAAGAACAACAAATGCCCTAATTATACAATATTAGAGTTGGCAGTTTCCTTAAAAGTCACCTAGTCAAGCTCCTTTAGTTCCCAGATGAAGAAGCTGAGTCTGAGAAATTGAAATTAGTGCTAGAGGTAGGACTAGAACTTAGGTGTCCTGAATCTCCACTGGCCCCTCCACTAGGCCAGTGTTTCTTAAATATCAGTCATTTGCATACTACCTTTTCAATTTTTTTTCTTATCCACATATCATCTCTACTATTAGATACTTAATATTTTTATTTGAATTAAGCCGCTTTTTTAAAACTTAAATTGATTTAATATGTAAATGTATTTTCAAACTTAACTTTATTTTAAAATAAATTGTATGCCATTACTATAAATGGGAAACCAGTATTATTTGCTATAATTAGATGGTAAACTTAAAAATAAATCTTTGGAAAGAATGTTTCTAAATTCCAGCTAATTATTGCTCTTGCTGAAGGCAAGAAGCTGAGAGTAGGATAAGGCTTACTTTCTCTCTCTCTCTCTCTTTTTAAAAAATTTATTTAAATAAATTAATTATATAAATCATTTTATTTATTTAAATAAGTCATCTTGCTGCGCCTGCTCTCTGCGTGGGCCAGCACACCACGTGGGCCAGCCTGCTGCATGGGCCAGCTTGCCTTTCACCAGGAGGCCCTGGGAATCAAACCTTGGACCTCCTATATGGTAGACAGGAGCCCAATCACTTGAGCCACATCTGTTTCCCCCAAGGATTTCTTTTAAAAGACCCAAAAAGCATAAATCATAGGGCAGAAAAAAATTGATGGAATTTGCTATATCTAAATTAAGAGTTTTGTATAATACAGGACACTATAGAAAAAAGAATATAGAAGTAATAGAACAGGCGAATATATATGCAATAACTAAAGCTGACAAAAGGTTAATATCTAGCATATATAAGGAATTTCTGAAAATTAGTTTTAAAAGACATTATATCCAATAAAAATTTGCACAGAAGGTATGAATTGGAGGTTCATAGATGGGGGATCTTAATGGCTAAGTTAGCATGAAAAGATGTTCGACCTTACTGAACATCAGAAAAATAAACATTAAAATAACAATGAAAAACTATTTTGACACATCAGATCGGCATGCATTAGAACAGGGGTTCTTAACAAGGGGTCCGTGAACTTGAATTGAAATTAAAAAAAAAAAAATATTATTCTTGTAGGGATGTGTCGGTACGGGTGTAATATATTTATTAAATAATACACAGTATAGTGTGGACTTAGTAAAGGTCCGTGGTTTTTGCCTGACTGGCAAAAGCATCCATGGAACAAAAGATGTTAAGAACCCCTCCATTAGCAGGTCAGATAATACCAAGTATTGACCAGAATGGGTAGAAATAGGAACTCTCCTGCTCTGTTGGTGGGCACTTAAACTGGTACAGTCATTATTGAAAGCAATCACACTGTTCTTAGTGAAACGAAGTATGTATGTATGTGCCCTATGTTCCAGCATCCTGATTCCTTAACAGGTACTCTACAGAAAGTTTCACATTCCATAAACAGATGGCCAGGAAAACATTCTTTGTGGTAGAAGGGAGTTACAGGCAACCTAGATGGCAATCATGAGTCTGTAACACGTCAAGACTGCCATGCAAGGTACTGTCACTTGGGTTATACGACCTAGCAAATCCAATATTCCACGAAGTATCAATGGTGTATAGGTGAATCACAGTACAGACCCATAGGGTTTTGAAGGAAAGCCAAGCCATACTCTCCTGAAAACTATTCTCCTTTTGAGAAACAGCTTTTTGGCTTGCTATCAGGCCTAGTAAAGTTGAATACACTAAGCACTCTATATGAGATCAGGCTTGAGCACTGCCTGAAGGCACAAGTACGTTGCATGAGGAAGTGGTACAAATGCCCATGGCCTTTATTCCTGCTTCATTGTCTTCTTTCTTTCAACCCATACCTATGGCCTCATAGGGAGGTCCCTGTGACCAGTTGACTGAGCTAGAAGAAAATTGGCTTGGTTTATAGATGGTTCCACATGATATGCTGGCACCATCTAAATGTGAATGGCTGAAGCAATATAGCACCATCCCGTCTACCCCCCACCCCGACCCCTGAAGGACAGAGGTAAAGGAAAATCCTCCCGATGAGCAGAAATTTGATCCATGCACTTCATTGTTCATTTTGCCTGGAAAGAAAGATGGCTAGCATTGTAGATCTACATCAATTCATAAGCTGTGGCTAATGGTTTGGCTGGATGGTCAAGGACTTGGAAGGAACAGGTAGATACACATTTCTGAATGATCATAAAATGTTAGGATATTTGTGCCCCATATGAATGCTCATCAAAGAGTGAACTCAGCAGAGAAGGGTTTTAATTATCAGGTGGATAGGATTACCCATTCTGTGGATGTCAGTCAGCCTCTTTCTCCAGCCACTCCTATCATTGACCAATGGACTTGTGAACAAAGTGGTCATTGTAGCAGGAATGGAGGTTATGCAAGGACTCAGCAACATGGACTTCTATTCACCAAGGCCAATCTGACTATAGTCATCGCTGAGTACCCTATCTTCCAAAAACAGAGACCAACATTCTCCAGGGAGATCAGCCAACTCCTGGTGTAGGTTGATTAAACTGGACCACTGGAGGAGTGAGTGTAGCTCAGTGGTTGGGCACCAGCTTCCCATGTAAGAGGTCCCAGGTTCAATCCCAGCTACCTCCTTTAAAAAAATGGTTGAAAACATCTCAAATTTTGGAGAGTGGTTATAGCTCAGTGGTTGAGTGCCTACTTCCCACATATGAGGTCCTGGGTTCAATCCCTGGTATTGCCTAAACAAACAAACAAACTGGATCACTTCCATTATGGAAGAGGCAGGATTTTGTTCTTACTGGACTAGACAATTACTCTGGATATAGATTTGTCTTTCCAGCTTCAGTGCTTTTGACAAAACTACCACCTTTGGGGTTACAGAATGCTTTACCCACACAGCATCACTTCTGACCAAGGAGCTCATTTCATAGCAAATAAAGTGTGGCAAGGGGCCTGTGCTTGTGGAATTCACTGGTCTTACCATGTTTCATCATCTTGAAACAGCTGGCTTGATGGAACAGTGGGATGGCCTTTTGAACACTCAGTTATGATGCAAGCTAGGAGGTTTCATCAAAGTCAGAAGCATCACCATCAAAGTCAGAAGCAGCAAAAACTGACATGGTTTCAGTCTATCCTTGTGGGTTCAACTCGTGCTTTGGAGTTCCAGCTGGTACTTACTTTTCCCTTTTTCATATCTGTCTTTCCCTTCCTAACTGCTTTCTCCCATGGACCTATAGGGATAGGTTAATGTCTTCTAGAATGCATTATATGCTCTAAATCAACATAGTAGTATTTTGCCCATAGCGAGGATTCACAGGTCTAGGAATCGAGATGGAAATGGGACTTGCTTCTCTCACTATTACTTCTAGTGATCCACCAGCAAAATTTTTGCTTCCCATTCCCAAGACTGGTCTAGAGGTCTTGTTTCTAAAGGGAAAAGTGCCTCCACCAGGGGACACAACAATGATTCCATCAAACTAGGAGTTGAGACCAAATGGGAGTCCTCATTTCAGTGAATCAACAGGCAATGAAGTGTGATTCTTTGACTGAGGTGACTATCAAAGGAGAAATTGGGTTGCTATTATACAAAGTTCTTCCATTACTAGAATCACAATAAGTCTTTAGTAGAATAACCATAAGTCTACTCTAGTCCATTGTTCATTACCCAATTCTGAGGATTCTGGGATGGTGATGCCTACCCAACCTCTGAGATGGGGCTTAGATCCATGGGGCTGATGGATGGGATTATCTTGCTTGCAATTGCAGACACACTCTGTTCTTTGGGATGGGCATTGTCCATCATCATCTCCTTGGTAGCTGTCCTGGGTGAGTACAATGAACTGGAGAGTAGGTGTTGCAACTCTGCTGAGACTCAGGGCCCAGCTGGCACATGGACATCCCAAAGATTTTAAGTCTCTTGGACATACACCTATTAAGTCTAGTACTAACTATAGGTTCAAATAGAAGGGGCAGAAGAGCCATGTGTAGGGAAACCATAAATGAGTCCAACTTTGTCACACTGGGGAGCATAAATTCCAAAGTAGGGCCCACTGGCAGGGCGCCGATCTCCTGAGCTGTCTGCCCTGCCTATAGTATCTGGATGTCTCTAGAGTCCTCAGGAGCCCCACTATTTGAGGCAATATTTACTGTGGCAGTCAATGAGATCCTGCTAAGATGTGCATAAGTGTAACCTCTGGAATGACCTCCTGACTCACTTTGAAATCTTTTAGCCATTTGTGTTTACCCTTTCCCTTTTTTGGTCAAGGTCTTTTTCCAGGTGCATTGTTAGTTGGTGCTTGGTAATAATCCCTTGGTGCCAGGGAGGCTCATCCCCCAGAGTCATGCTCCACGCCAGGGGGTAGAAGGGAAGGTAATGCATTTATCTGCTGAGTTTGGCTTAGAGGCCACATTTGAGCAAGAAGCAGGCTCTCAGGAGGTAACTCTTAGGCAACATATATTACTAGGCTAAGTTTCAATTTCAAAAGAAAAGGTTTATAAATACAGTCATTGATATCAAGGGCCCATCTCAATGGTCCATTCTCCTTCACTAGGCACTGTGAATCCCCCTGTAATCAGGGGATTCTTGCTGTTCCATTAGAGAATGTGACAGAACTCCCCAGGATGGGAATTTGATATTCTTTTGGTGTGGATCTCCACCAACCATGACAATGCCCCATGAACACTTGAACACATTCATATGCCTTAGCAGTATGCCCCAGGTGAACCTCCTCCCATGCATCCCCCATCACTGACACCCTGTACCAATGATCCTCCCCTGCCACAGTTG
>JAQZBX010081873.1:0-13610 GCA_029593785.1 Cabassous unicinctus | reverse complement strand
CGCAGGCCGGCCTGCTCTCACAAGGAGGCCCCGGGAAGCGAACCCGGGGCCTCCCATATGGTAAACGGGGGCTCTATCGATTAAGCCACACCCGCTTCCTGCTGTGAGGTCTTGCTGCATCAGCCCACCGCGCTGCGCAGGCTGGCCTGCCCTCACAAGGAGGCCCCCGGAAGCGAACCGGGGCCTCCCATATGGTAAACAGGAGCTCTATCCATTGAGCCACACCTGCTTCCCAAACTCCCTCATGGTACTTATATTCTGAAATGATTTCATTTAGTCTCTGCCTATCTATACCAGACTGTAAGTTTTCTGAAGGCAGGGATTTGTGTATCTTAAAGATCCTGTCTAATACATAGTAGGGGCTTAATGTGCATTTGTTGAATGGGTGAATTAGATATTCAATCCCTCTAAAATGGGAGATCACTTTAGGAAACATTTATCCAATTACCAGAATTGTGGGTATTTTGGGTATCCATGGGTATTATTTCTAGAAAAGAAAATTTTTTTTTGTTTTATTTTATATAGCTTCTTCTGTCCTGCTTTACTTTGTGTTGTCTTTTTTTCCTTCTATTTTGGTCAAGATACAAATTAAAACTCCCTAAAATCAAATAAAAGAGTCAACTGATATTGAGTGCCTATTGAATACCAGACATTGTGAAAAGTACAGAGAAGCGGTCCCTGCATAAAGAACAATGAGGCAAAACACAAACATGAAACACTGACTCTTTAATTATTTAAGCTTGCCCCATGTTCTTACGGTTTGGTAGGGGAGGAAACCATCTTCTCTTAATTTTCCATTTTTTCCTCAGTAGCCTCAGAATCACCTTTAAAATATATTTTTTTCCAATACAATAAGAATCTTAACACCAATTTGAAGAAAGAACAGAAGAGTTGTCACAAGGAAGCGCATGATTAATTACCAAATTAATTGTACAACCATGACTGCTACAGATGCCTGTGAGTTCATTTGAGCTGCAACAGAAAAGGTGTTAGAAAGGTTTGTGCCGAGTGGGTTTTAAAAGGTGGGAGCCCTGGTTTGAACTTAATTGTTTCCACCAACAGTGTTCGGATATTTCCAAGCACATCTGATGGACCAGAGGGGCAAGCAACTCTCAGATGTCCACTTGCATGAGTACATTTTCAAGGATACTTAAAAATTTTTTTAGGAGGTACCAGGGATCGAACCCAGAACCTCGTACATGGAAAGCAGGCGCTCATGACTTGAGCTACATCAGCTCCCCTCAGGGGTACTTCTATGGGGGATCAGGGATGGGGGAATGGGGGGCAGCATGGGTCTGATGAGGCCCCACTTAGATAAGGGACCTCTGTCTGAGCCTGTGGAAGGAAGGCAGATGCTAGAGGAGGTGCTTTCCAGAGGAAGCGGAATCGCAGGCCTGGGGCAGTGATCCCTGGGAACTTCCTCCTTCTTCTACACAGAATGTCCTGGCATCTGTGCCTCACGGACTTCAGGGGACACAGTGCTGGCACCTAGAGGTTTGCAGCCTTGGGGGTCGTCAGGAAAAAGGACGTTATGGTATTTGGGAATGGCATGACAGGAAGGCAGTCTCAGCGGAAGCATAAACATGAAAGGTGAGGGTGGCCAGGGTGGGAGAGCAGGAACATGGCAGGTGCCATGGTTTGGGGCATGTTTGAGAGTGCACGTGAGAGACTCCCTGGGGTACAATTTTTGGGTGTGACTTTGAGAAGTCCCGGAGGTCCTGCATCACTCTGGCGGTGCCAGGTGTGCTGTAGGGAGCTGTGATTGCCGTGATCCACAGGCCGTCGAGGCTGGAGAAATTCAAGTTATAGAGTTCAGGTGGCACTATCCGAAGAGAAGAGTTGGGGGGACACCATGTGCTGGAAGCCTGTGACTAAAAGGTTAGCAGCAGGAATGTAGCCTGGGGAGAGTTTGACTGAAGAATAAGGGCCTTGTAGGGGGGCAATGGGAAAGAAACGTGCAAAGAGAGTGTCCAGAAATGGAAGGACCCGAGTGCCACGCTCTAGCGGTGGCCATTGGAGGCTAATCAGAAGAACCATTGAACAAAAGCAGGATTCCAGGACTCATCCAGTCTGGGTGTTTAGCAGTAGTTTTAAAATTTGCTTTTAGCAGCAGAAACATCTTTTGAAATGAAAGCTAATGAGGACGCTTCATAGGTGGGCAGTAAATCAGAACACAGTGGTAGAAAGGAAGGGGAGGGGGCAGAAGAAGATGACCTGTGGGATCATGCTCAGTGGTGGGAGAATAGGGGAGTTCACACTTTTTTTTTTTAACCCGTATTTTCTACTTTTCTGTAGTAAACATTTATTACTTTTTGATTTAAAATTTCAAAAACGATTTTAAAAGCTAAGAGAATGAAATTCTTTTGCTTTTAGAATTATAGCTCATCTCCTCAGAAAAGCTTTGCTTGTTACACTGAACCTAAGAGATTTCTTCCTACCACGCTTTGCACACTCTTTAGCAATTGTGCATGGATTCACACCGAGGTGCCTGCTGCCCAAGGTGTGTTGTATCACCCTCCCACGTAGTCTGTAAGCTCTCTGAGGTTTGTTTGTCTTAATCTATGTATCCTTCGTATTCATACTCAATTAATGTTTATTAGCTGAGGAAAGAGCCGAGGAAGGGGCAGGAGCAAGTGCCCCGGGGGTAGCCATTAAAGCCCTGTTTGGGACTCGGCCTAAAGCTTTGGGAACTTTTGCATGTATCTTTAATGTCAGCTTGTTTTTAAATCACTGTGAAGTGACACGGACATTTATATTTTTGGTCCTAGCCCAAAGAAAGTCAAGAGATTCTGCAACTTACTCGAGAGAACTTAATCTTAATTGTGTGGGGCAGGAGAGGACACAAAAAAAGTGTGGGAGGCTGAATGCAGTTACTGCTGAGACTTGAGGAGATGCCAGGACTGTGGGTGACACGAACTCTGGGTCACGCCCAGGCTTCTAGCCTGAGAGGTGCATTTGATAACAGGTATTTCTAAGCCTGCCCGTGCAAGGCCACTTTGATCTCTCACCCTCTTTTTGCCCCTGTCACATGTCTCTCTCTCTCTCATACACACACACACACACACATGCCCATACACATATTAACACACACAGACACACTCATGCACACTCACATTTCAATGTTGTACTTTCCTTTGTTAACTCTTTCAGTAAGGCTTTGAATCTATAGATCTCTATGTTTCCATTAAATTCTAGTCCTTTTTAGAGCGTTTGGATCATTTGGATATCCAGTTCTTGGTTCTCCTGGTAAGTGCCTGAGGAGAAACCAACAAACACACACAAACCAAAAAAACAGGTAGTGGAAACTGGTCCCTTGGAGTCATTTCATTATAAAACAAAAGAAGCCCTAGGCAACTGGAGACCGGGATGGCATATAGACATGTATTCTTTTTTATATTAACAGAGTCTGAAGGAAGTTGGGGGACAAATCAGGGATTAATATTGTTAACATTCCACATGAATATCTGATCTATTACCACCACCGGGGTTGATGTAATTCATCGGTTTCTGTCGCTGTCATCGCGTTGCCCATATTGTGCAAGCAGACATCAGTTTTGCAATGGCTGAAGAAAGCAAAGGAGTTTTAAGAGAAAGGAAATGAGGCTTCCTGCCAGCTGAAGCTGCTCACCCAAAGGAAAGGGGATTAGATGAAGTGAAATGTGTTTCTCAGAGATAGGCCCCAGGTGTCTTCTGTTTCCTGGTAGCCTCCGGCTGGGTCTAGTTTTGAGAACACTATGACCTAGAGAGACTAAAGGGAATTAACTGCTTCCCCCCACGTCTCCTACCAAGCCAGGGCCAGAAGACGCTAGTCCATCCCTGTGTGGGAGATCATCAGTCAAGGCTAACTGTCTGGGGATTTTGACTTGGAGGACACTGAGGAGAGCCCAGGTGTTCTCCAGGCCTTAGTGGAAACCGCCGCAGGGTTGTGCCCCAGGGGAATTCTGAATGGCCCTCTTACGGTTCTGTGAACCAATAAACTGAGGCTGGGCTGTGAAATGTGCTCTGTCTCCTTCTGAAGGGTCTCCTCCATACTTGCTGTCTCTTCACCCCTGTTGCCAAACACTTAACCTGGGCTTATTATCTTTCATTTGGACTAGAACTGAAAGTGGCTTCCATCTCATGGGTCAATTCCAATTACTTGGTAGTGGCTACCTGGAGCGCTACATTAAGAAGGATTTTGAGTTCAGCAAGAAAGGACACAGTTGTCGTTTAATGGTGATTGCCATGGGCACAGGAGGGAAATTGTGGCAAGCATTCTGGTTGTTTACTAGTTCTGATCTGGAACATCTCATCAGCCTTCTAAGTGGCACACCCACCTGTCTTTTCTTCCAGTGTTCAGGACCTCTCAGTGCTGCGATCCTTTCACATGCCCCTGACTGCCCTCCTTTCCTCTCCCATTTCTCCCAGCCGCCATTCCAGACCTTCACCACTGTACCCCATTCCCTTCCCTGCCACAGCCACCTTTCTCTCAGAAGGCAACCAAGGCTTCCATTTCACAAACTTCTACAACTCAGACCTGCAGGGTGTCCTGCAGCTGCACTAACCCTGACGCCCTCTCCTCGCTTCTCAAATGATTGCATTCTGGATTCTCTCCTGACCAGAGTTATGGCTCCACTTTCTCTCTTGGATCTTTGCTATCTTGATTATTCCCTCTCTTCTCCTTCCTACTTCTGGACCTTCCACTACAGCCAAGAAGCATGGTCATGTCCCTCCTCCCTGACCTTCTTAACATAAAAACTCTCTCCCTTCCCTGCCTGGCATGGTCCTTCTTTCCTTCATGAGAAGATCCTGGAAACAGTTCATTCATTCATGACCCTGTTCACTTACCTGTCCTACCTGCCCACTTAGCAGCAGATCCTATCACTTTTCTTGTTCTTTGTCATCATGCCTTCCTGGTCCTCCTCACCCCCTCCCCCTTAAAAGATGGGGTGACCTAGAGATTTGAATCTCAGTCTGCTCTAATGCCAATGGCTGATCTTGTAACCAACCATGCCATGATCTAGTCCTTTTAAAGCTGTAACCAGATGAGGAGTGAACATAGGCTCTGGAAGGTGGGCCACTGTCACACATGGATGAAGAGGCTGGAGAAGGTAACATTCTTACCCACAGAGGGAAAAGTCTGAAGAATATTCACATTCCACAAATTCCTAATATGCATTGCTGCTTCTGTAGAATCCACTTTAGCTCTGAGTAAAGAATGTGAAAAATGTAAATTTCCTCTTTGAATAAGAATCCTGTGTTTAACTCCAAGTACTGTCACGAAAAGGGCACCTAAATACATGCCTACAGCCTGGGCAGTGTCAGAACTAAACTGCCTGTCCAGCTCAGTGACCTGGCAGTTCTGGGGGCCACCAGATCTTTGTTCCCAAGAGGGCCTGAAGGGCTAGGAAGACCTTTCTCCCAGTCCCAGACTCTGGGGTTAGGGCCCTCATGTAAAGGAGAAGAAAAAAAGAAAATTCTACCCTCAAACTCCTTTATGAGATGGACAACTTGCCCTGCGTGGGAGGGGTTGGGCTCATGGGTCCATAAAGGGTTTGAGAATCAACCCTGGCCCTTTCCAACTGATCTCCCTGGGACTGGTGTGGGATTCACAGATGGTACTGTAGATCTGAAACGAGCAGGGCTATCTGTGAGGAGGCATGCAAGGGACATCAGCCTCTCCAAGGGGCAAAGAGCCCAGGGCATTGGCAGGAGCAGCCCAAGAAGCCTCTCTGAGCCCTGGGAACGTGGGCATCCTGGGAAACCAGGCGGTGCCTGAAATCAAACACCTCTTTGTAACCTGGACTCTTGATTTCTTTCCAAGAGGCCAGTGAGGCCTAGAAAATAAGCTGCCCTTGGAAATGGATTCCAGAGGTAAACGACTGAGAGGCTCACCAGCCAGTTGGAGAAGTTCCACTTCCTCTGCAGAGTGTGGGTTTTGGAATAATAATGCTCTGCTTCATAAGCCTCATTCCAGTTTCGAGAGCACAGTCACTGTAACCATTCATCTCCAGGAGACAATCCGTCTCTCAAAGTCCTTTCTAGGCTGGGGAGGCTCCTGTATCTGCCACACTCCTGCTCTGGGGCGATTTTGGATGATGTGGTACCACAGTGAGGCGGGTCCCAAGACGTGAAAACATAATCAGACTCCCCGTTTGAGAAACCAGAGTGCTAATTTCCTCAGGTGCTTAGTCACTCTTTTAGCCACTGACTGCTTCATCTGTGATTGGGCCCAGTGTGAGTCTGGCTGAGTCATCTGTTGGGGCAGGAGAAATAGAGAAGAGAACAGCAGGGCTTTTTACCAGTCTCGGATTTACTGGCTAAATGAATTTGGCATCTGGTTGGTGATCTTTGTATCTCATAATTTCGTAATTTTTTTTTTTTTTTTGAAAGAAAGAGCCCTAGTTATGAAACAAGACTTGGTCGGTTTTGATGGAAGATCAGCAGTAGTAGCTTACTCTGTAGTTTTCTCAGCATGAATACTGGGGTGTTTCCTTTTTGTACACTTGGGGCTACAGATTCTTCCTGTACTTAGTCTGTGGGCGGAATCCCCACTTTCCTTCACTTTCAAGCCCCCCAGTTGAGTTATGGAGTGCAAAATGAGATGAAAAGACAATAATTTGGGACAGCCAAATTATGTACCATGTACCATGAAGGCAGCACAATTCCAGATGGCTTGACTCCATTTTGAATGGGGTTTTCTTATTGTTTTTCTTTTTGCCTTTGAGATTGGTTTTCTGTACCCATTGTTTCCCTAAGTGGATGAAAACCCAAAACTATGGGGATTACGTTTTAATTTTGGGCACAGTAGTATTCCAACACTTAGGAACTTTTTTGATTAAAAAAAGAAATTCAACTTACTGGCATGAAAATATCTTTTGCCCATATTCTTCACATGTTGATGCAGGAAGGCAGGAAAAGCCATTTGTGTCCCAAATAAAATATGTTCAAATATGGTCATATAGTAATCTATTACCCCATTCTATGTTATTTTATTTCCTACAGATTATGGGTACCTTTGTAAGCATTACTGCCAACCTGGTACTTCTGATTACAATCATCAGCCATAGCATAGCGCTCTTATTTTCCTCATTAACTCTTGTTGAGAGGTTTGAGAGAGAAAACCACTCTTTCCAAGATGAGACTCGCTAAACAGAATGATTTCAAAGAGTTAGTCATGCCTGTTATTCAGAGGAGAGCCAGAATATATGTGATGCATTATCATACATTCTCCATTTGTGAATATAAAGCCATCAAATGGGAGTTAATTTGCCTGCTACAAGCTTAGGGAAACAAATGAGAATCACCATTCGATATTTAAAGATCTAATTAATGTATCAGCTGTTTGCCTCATCGCTTGAACAACTAAAAAAATTGCCATTTACATAAATGACTCTATAAGGCTTTTAATATATTTTATTTTCTAGGCTATTTTTGTAATTATCTTAGCTGATGGGTTTGCAGCTATTTTATGTCTTTTGTCATTTATTATTGTTGTCTTTGGAACTTGGAATGCACTACTAATGATTAAAATGTGCTTTAAATTCTACAAGCCATTTACCCTAAAAACTGGACAATTCAGTAGTTCCATTTCTACCTGCATCTAAGAATTCAGAGTCGATTGAATTTTTCAACTTAACATAAGCTCGTCACTATTTCATGGAATCTAGAGTTAGTCTCCAGAATTCTGGAGGGGGGAAAGTGGAAAGGGAAAATGACTCGATTAGTTTTCAGTAGAGCAGAATACAAATGTACCTACTGACCCTAAATCGTCAAATGTGAAATCATTGTTTTGTCCAAGCCGTGAATGTTTAAAATCTGTTTCAATTCTTTCTAATCCCTTGAACATTCAGGAATGCAAAAATTCTTAAATATATATTTTAAAATGGTTCAACTCAGCTTCTTGGAGAAGAAGTAAAAAAAGCTGCAACTCTTCTGAGCAGATCTTCTGTTTCCGTAAGGACTCACAGAAGACTTACAACCTATTTAATCCTACCATACTTGCTTGTGTTCTAGACACTGGGGTATCAGGCTAGTCTGTCTGTTACTTTCACTATCAGGCAAGTGGGTAAGGGACACTGGAAGTAAAATCTGAAACCAGAACTGCCTGATTCTTGTCATTTGGTTACAACGGTTCATGTATCACCTTCGTTAAAGCACTCAAGGCCCAGTGGATGTTGGAGAGAGTCAACTGTGATTGTAAATGGATCTGAGTAACTATTGCCTTTGCTTCTATTAACTACTTCTTCAATGCCTGTTTTTCTTCCAGGTCTTGTTAGGTAAAAGTACTGGCCCCAGCTCTACTTGATCAAGTCCTCAATCTCTTGACTACGTTGACTGCTATACAAACCATACTCCACTTTGCAAAGAAGAGATTGGAGGATGTGAGTTGCACTGTACAGCTGTAACTCCCAAGCTGCATCGAAGACCTCGACTGTATCTCTGTGCAAGTGGACAACTGGACTGTACAGGAGCATGTTCAGGACATGGCAACTGGCCCGCTGGTCTTCCAGGGATTCTGCAGCTACAGTGGCTACCATAATCCGGTGGGATGGGCTGTCGTTGGCTTCTCCAGTGCCTCTGCACGGCCACGGAGTGAAAGCATCATGGGATCCCCCAAAAAGCAGGATAAGCACGTACCTTGGCGACTAGCAAAGCAAATGCTGATCCCCACCCCCTCTCCTGCCACTATAAGAAAGAAAATTTTGGGAAGAGTTTGATAGTCAAACAAAGCATTGAATAGTCGTTATGGGGGAAAACTAACTTATGGGACTTTCTTAAACTTATTTTATGATTTAGTAACTATTTTAAATTACTAGGGGTTTTAGGGCCCCTGAAGGTCTTCATCTAGCCTCACATGAAGGAAGCAAAGGGATAAGAGTAAAGGAGACTCAACCAATCCAGAAATCGATTTTTTATTATTTATTTATTTATTTTAATGAGAGAAGTTGTAGGCTTACAGAAAAAACATGCATAAAACACAGAGTTTCCATTTAACATCCTATTATTAACACCTTGCATTAGTGTCATACCTTTGTTATGATTCATGAAAGAACATTTTTATAATTGAATTATTGATTATAGTCCATCATTTACAATAGGGTTCACTGTGTTGTGTGCTTTAAAAATTTTTTATTCTAATAACATATATACACCTAAAATTTTCCCTTTCAACCACATTCAAATACATAGCTCAGTACTGTTAATTATATTCACAATGAGTTTTGGTAGTGGATGGTAGTGATGGAAGCATCAGTAGATTTTTAGTGAGTCCCACAGCTGGTGTCATGGATGATACAAAAAGTTTATGAACCCTGCTCCCAAGTGCTTTACTAACTGAGGTTCTGTAGGTTATTCAGATGAGAGAGAAGAGTGGAACTTTTGAAAACCTATACAAGGCATGAGAAATAATCTCGAGAAATGGATGACAGGGACAAAAACAGACATGAAAGAAACCAGTGTTGGTGGGTACATGGAAAATCCGGGCTAGGTGCAAGAGGGACTCACTGTAAATGGAGATACGAATAAGTTAATTCTATGGTATGTGTCAGCACCTATGTTCAGCTGTGGACGCACAGCAGTGAAAACAAAACAGAACAAAACACCACAATCTTGCCCTTGTGGGGTTTATATTCCATGGATGGAGGAGGGCATTTAATAAATTGTGTGGGAAAATATTTCTGAAATATTTACTGATGTTTTATTTTCCTGTTACTTCTCACTTTGCCCATCCCTCAAGCCTGTACCCCATTCCCATTGCTTTAAGGTAGAATGTAGCAGAAAGAAATGAATCTTTCTGGCTTTGGTTTCAAAAAGTTGAGGGGACTGTAGAAGACACCAGCCAGAGCCAAAATATTTGGGAGAAGTGGAGTTTGAGGAGAGTAGTGTCTCTTCTGGACTAGAAAAGACACCCCAGGCCTATAGGAAGGGAGGTAAAGGGGGAATGATGAGACAAGAGATGTCTATCTGGGAGAGCTGTGTGGGAGCAGGGGAAGGGGAAGAAGCAAGACCCTAGCGAGGGAATGACTATTCAGTAAGTCTGGACAAACAGGTCTTGCACTTGACTCCCAAGGGGACACAAGAAATACACAAGGAGAAACTCTACAACTCAGGAAAGGGTAAGGAGAGCAGGAACTCATCTCAGCAGTGACCTACATACCCTGATGACCTATGACTAGGAGAACAAAGGATGTTTGAGGGGACGCCCCCATGGACAGGTGACTCAAGACCTATGGGCCTTCATCAACCCAATGACCTCATACAACTTAAATGTCCAGGAACTTGGATACCACCAGTGAAGGAGGGAAACTCCAAGTTGGCTGAGAATAAGTTTCTCCCACTCTATAGAAAGGGAACTAGATCTAGAGAAAAATATATTTATTAGTCACTTGAATTGTGACAAATAGCATACACATGAGTAACCTTGGGAACTGAAAGATGGGGCTGTAAATGAAGAGAGAGTAGCTCAAGGTGAAGTTGGAAAGAAGGGCAGGAGCCAGACCATGCAGGGCTGTGTAGTGCACATTTTAAAATGTTTAAATTTGCATTTTAAAATTACATGGAAAGCTGATGAAGGACTTTAGGTAGGGAGAAACACAATTCCATTTTGTAAAGGTTGCATTGATTGTTGTATGGAGAGAGGCAGGAGAATAGCTTGAGTGAGGAGAGAAGGACAGTTGAGAAGCTCTTGCAATGTTCCAGATGAGAGAAGATGGTGACTCAGACCAGGTTAGCACCAGTGGAGAGAGTGGATGGAGTCTTGATATATTTTAGTGGTTGAATTAACAGGTCTGACTATTAGGTTGGATGTGGGGAGTAAGGCAAAGTGAGAGGTCAATCAGAACTCTCGAGTTTCTGTTTGAGCAACTGGCAGAAAATGAAGCCATTTACTAGCAGGGGCTCTGGGAAGAGAACAAGCATGTGTGGGGAAATCTAAACTTCTGTTTTGGACATATTAAATTTGAGATACCCAAGAGACAGCCAGATGGGAAACGTCTGGAAGATAGTGGGTCATAGAGTCTGGAGCACAGAGAAGAGGTCTGGGCTAGAGGTAGGAAATATGGGTGTCATTAGCATTAGCCTTTGCTGTTTTTTGTTTTGGCTTCTTCTCTAGACCCTTCACCTGCCCATCCCCCTCACTCATCCTTCAGGTCTTATGAAAAGTCATTTCCTCAGAGAGGCCTTTCCTACCCCTCCACCCAATATAAATCAGACTCTCTACGAGTCTCTCCCATATGCTTCCCTTTTTAGATTTTTCCTTTTGAGCACTTATCATAGTTTGAAATTCAAGATATATGTTTGGTTGTTCTTTAGGGATGAATCTCCGTCCATACTGAGATGTGCTAAAAAAAAAGAAAAGAAAAGAAAAAATTTAATTTTTCTGTAACAAAATAATTTAGGTCCTAAATTTTAGGGAGAGAATACAGAGAGAAAAGAAGAGAGTCCAGAGTTGAGTGTGGATAAACTGCAATATTTACAGGTCAAATAGGAGAAGCTGGCAAAAGCAACCAAGAAGGAGATAGGAAGAAAGCAGGGAGCCTGGATCCCATGAGAGACAAGAGATGAGGGGGCTTTGGGACCAAGAGCATGTCAATTCTATTGAGATGTCAAGTACTAAAGACTGAAGTATCTGTAGGATTTACAACATGGAGGGCATGGGATCCCTTGTCAGAGAGGTTGAATGGAGCAGTGGAGATAAAAGGCAAGTTGCAATGCATTAAGGAATGAATGGAAGGTAGGAAAGGGAGATAATAGGTAGAGACAATTATTCCAAGAAGTTTTCCTGTTAGGGGGAGAGAAAACCAAGGCAGTAGCTAGAAGGATATATGGGATCCAAGACGGGTATCTTAGAGCTGTGTGATACTGATGAAGCCCTTCCCGAGAGCAGTCCCCAGCCATGCCCAGATCAAGACAGGCCAGGAGGCTCCTTTGCAGTCCATAGGCGGAGAGGAGATGCCAGCTACTGCCTGTGGAGGGAGAAGCCATCGCCCCTGCAGTGTAAGTGGTTAGCCAGTCTGCTGACAGCCAGCCGCACATTGGGAGCAGAGTAAGGAGTCTTTTGGCCCGTGTTGTTGAAAAGGAAGGATGGTGTGGGTGAGCACTGAGCAGTGGGAGGGCAGCCAGGATTTCAGAAAGGAGCAAACTCTGTGGGAGCCGAAAGGGCTAAGAGATGCTGCCCCCACTTCCCTTTGTTTCTGCAGCCAAGGGGGTGGGGTGCAATTTCAACACAGGTCTCTTGACTACTTCCCAGTTCTGCCACTGCAGAGCGACTGCCCCCGGCTGCCACGGTGAATCCGTCTCTCTGTGGAAGCACTTCTGCTGGAGCACAGGGGCACAGAACATGGGAAAGAGAGCCCGGAGACGCTGGGCCAAGAGGGGGCTTTGCAGCCCGCGGCTCAGCTGACCTCACCTCCATGGTGGAGAGCCAAAAGGGAGGCCCGGGCTGGCCGAGCCACACAACCACACAGAGCGGCAGTCACGGGCTCCTGGAACTACAAGAGCCCTGGAGAGGGCATCTGATACCTTTTCCTGTGGACGCGCTCACACACACACACACACACACACACACACACACACACACATACACACACACACACAAATGATGAATTGGGAATTGGTAGATTTGGACCTTTCCTTAGCTGTATATTTTTGTTCTTTCTAGACCCTTTACTTTTCATCCTACCCCTGGCCCTTACACTGGTGCTTTTCAAACTTGCATATAGGGAAGCGGGTGTGGCGCAATGGATAGAGAACCCGTTTACCATATGAGAGGCCCCGGGTTCGCTTCCCGGCGCCTCCTTGTGAGGGCAGGCCGGCTTGCGTGGCGCCGTGGGCTGATGCGGCAAGACCTCACAGCAAGGGGAGATGGGCAGACACGGAGAAGACACGCAGCAAACGGACACAGCAGCACAAGTGGCAAGAGGGGGATAAATAAATAAAATAAAATAAATAAATCTTAAAAAAAAAAAAACTTGCATATGCAAGAGAAATGGGGATTGTGTTAATATGTAAATTCTGACTCAGTGGGTCTGGGGCTTGGCCTGGGAGTCTGCATTTCTAACAAGCTCCCAGGTTTTGCTGTTGGTCCTTAGATCACACTCTGAGTAGCAAGGCTTTTGAGAACTTGGTGGAGGTGAAGATGGCTCTTCCTGAAAACCACGCATGTGCTTATACATACAATCCCTGCATACCACGCGGGAGCCACATATCCACAGAAGGCCATCCCCTGTGTCCTGTGGCCCCAGGATGGAAACCCTGCCCTACATGTTGATCGTCAATTGTTGTCTCAGCCCCAGGCCCACCCCTACCCCATCTCACCCCATCTCACCCCATCTCACCCCATCTCACCCCATCTCACCCCATCTCACCCCACCCCGCTCCAGAGGAGATCTGAATCACGTGGGACACTTGAGCCCAGTCCCTTTCTCATCCCCAGAGCATCTGACTCAATCGGTTTGGAGCAGTGTCCACAAATACACATTTGAATCAAATTTCTCAGGAGATTCTGACCCAGGTATATTCATTGAATACACTTGAGAAATGCCTACTTAGGTTTATGATTTCCCAGGAATATGTGTGTTGAAATGTGGAAATCCATAGGCTTGAAAGAATGAAGCCATGAGGTGTTGGGG
>JAQZBX010081872.1:0-13610 GCA_029593785.1 Cabassous unicinctus | reverse complement strand
GGAGCTCTGGTGCAATCAAAGGACCATGAAACCAAAAGTAATGTCAAAATTACTCAAGTCTTTCACTTGTATTTCTCATATACCACTATGGGAACATCTTGCTCTTAGCCATTTTTTTTTTCCCAATGGCAGTGTGGAGATTCACAATACTTCCATTTCTTTCTTTGCCTTCTCCCACAGCTGCAGGTGCTACAGTCTAGCTCTCAGAGCATCCTGCCTCTGGCTGTTTCCATCCCCTGCTCCTTTCCCTTGATTCTTTATCTCAAGAATGGTTGGCAGAGGAAATGTAAATACCATTTTTATGAAAGAATAATTTAACTTAAGAGTTCACCTCTCATTGATAATAAGAGGTAATAGTGAAAACCCCCAGGGAACTCAAAATCCAATCTCAGGCTTACTTATCTGTGTATAACCTCAAGTATGTTACATCACCCCATCTGTTAAGTGGCTGGGTAGAATTTTTAAGGGGCAAATACATAATTTTATTTTTAATCCAGCAGTTCAATTACACCAGAAAATAAGGATTAAAAAATATATATATGAATGCCATGTGCTTATACCAAATACCATTGATTGTACACTTTGGGTTTATGTTTTATTAATATGTATAAAAAATTGATTTAAAAAATATATGAACAAAGATGCTTTGTTTTGGGAGGAAAAAAAAAGGCTGCAGGGCTGGCTCCTTGCCTGGGCGTGTAGAGTCAGAGAGAGCCTGAGCCAAGTAGAGACAGGATCCTCTTTAGGGGTGAAGGGGATGAGAAAGGCTGGGACTCTGTCAGTCATTTTTAGCCCCGCCCACTAACTATTGTTATCTGGTAAAGGAGAAGGTGTGCTATTACTCAGATTGATTCTGAGCTTACCCATTCCCAGGCTAGGTTCCCCCAACCTCTCCATGTTGTCTTGACTCCGACCAGATCAAGCTGTGGGTGGAGCTGGCCCTGCTGACCAATAGCAGAACCTCTCTTCTGGCTCCAGGCTCTGCACTCACTCCTTGCTGGATGCTGGTGCCGGGAAGCCCAGCAGGAATAAGGCCAGCAGCAGAGCTAGTAGGAAATACGTTCTCCAGAAGTGATAACTTTCCAACCGTTTTTAAAAGGGTAATATTGTGACGTGATGTTTTAAAGGTAAACATAGCCCCTTACCAAGACCATGAGAGTAATGATTTTCCTTCTCTGAATAATCGGTGGAAATATGTGATTAAAATATTAATAGCTATATCATGTCAGTGGGGAAAAGAGGGACCATTCTGAAGCAGGCTAGTAAAACAGGGAATCAATAGACAGATCTGGAACCTGGCAAGAAGTCCACGTGGATACCGATACCCCCAACATGGCTGCTGGAAGACCCTCACAAGATTCTGCCCTCGCGAATGAGGTTTGCTCCAGAAGCCAGGAGAAGCCCCGGATTTTCTCCAGGGATATTATCATTGTGCCCTCCTGGGGGATTGATGGGTGGGGTAATCAATCAAAACAGTAAACAGCTGGGACTCCTCCCATGCCATTAGCAAAGGGGTGGGAAAATTAATGGTTCAAAAAGCAGGTGCAAAGGCTGAATAGCTCTCTTGCCTTCTGTACCCTGCTCTCATCGTGTACCCCTCTCATGAATCAACACCCAACTAAAACCTGGGCATTTATAACCTATAATGGGAAATTGTAGCCTGTAATTTGGTCCTTTTTATCACTCTTCAGCCCCTTACTCTCTACCTGGGACCTATGATCTGTTATTTTCTCCCATTTCTCTTCCCTCCCTACCTTAATAAATTACTTGCCTAACTAATCCAGTGTGTTCTGAAATTCATTTCTGCAGCATAATCAAGAACCTAGACAAAATCCAGTAACAATTCCTCACCTGGAGCTAGGAAGACATCCAGATGGAAGAAAATGAAATTGGATCCCCGCCTCACACCACACACACATGAAATCAATTCTGAACAGATTAAGGATAGTTTCAAAGCTATCTTTGATAGCTTATCTTAGTAGAATTGACAGATGACTGGAGAAGGGAAGGATTTCTTAAATAAGATGCAAAAAAGTACCAACCAAAAAGAAAAGATTGGTAAATTTGACTATATTATAACTATATTGTGAAGTTGAACTTTCACATTTTGCATGACCTAACAATTCCACTCCTAGATATGTATCACAGAGAAACTCTCTAGCACATGTGCATGGAGTGACACATACAAGACTATTTTTTAGCAGCTCTGTACAAAATAGCAAAAAAACAAAAGAAAACAAAAAATCTGGGAACATACCAAATGCCCACTGACAGGTAAATGAATAAATAAATTGTGGTATATTCACACAATGCAGTACTAAATGGTGTGCTACAACGGTGTGCAACATAGTTCTTACCATGTACTTTTATATATGCTGAGTGGAAAAAAATAATCAAGTCCAGAAGAATACATATAACATAATACCTTTCCTACAAAGTTTAAAAACAACTAATTCTTATGGGAACTCTGTATTTTATGTATGACTTTACTATAAAGCTACAACTTCTCTAATAACAACAACAACAAAACCAACTAAACCTAATTGAACCTACATATATATGATAAAACTACTTTTTAAAAGGAAGGAAATTATAAATACAAAATGCAGAATAAAGAGGTGGAGAGAAGCACAAATGTAAGTTATTATTATGATTTTAGATCTTGGGTTGGGAGATGTGTTCACAGATGTTCATATATCTATATATCTCTATATATAATTTTGAAATAAATTAATGAATTAGATCAAAGAAAGCCATGCTTTAAAAAAATGAAACGAAATATCAGTGGTCAGGCTGTACTACACAAAAAGAAATTAGTCAAAGGGAATCACCTTTTAAATGTGCTCTGTTGCCCACCAGCCAGTAGGGCCACCCCTGGCCCAGTCCGCTTCCAAACCTGTTGTGGGATAACTGGCTCTGCCCCTGCAGGACTTGGGCCCTGCCCTCTGGGAGTCCCCATTTGGTTGAGGACTGCAGAGGAAGTATTTGTGTCTGTGGCCTTGGTACTGGAACACACCTCCTGATGGAGGGAGGAGCACCTTCCCATCCAGGGAGGGCAGTTGGGCAGCATCTACATGGAACGCGTCGGCAGGGTCAGAGAACCTCACTGGAGCTGCCATGAAGGGGTCCTTCCTTTCAGCACTAGAGAGGCGCTTGCCAGGTAGTTAATCTTTTCTGCTTGACCTCTCACACGTGAAGCCCTCCCCCAGCACACATGGCTGCCCAGCCAGTGTGGAAGTTGAGGGAAGGAGGCCCCCAGGCTTTGCACCTGCAGCTGCACCTGATGAGTCCTCCATAGAGATTTCACCGAGGGGAGAGCGTGAGATGGGGAGGGGTAGTTAAAAGACAACAAGGAAATATTATCACCTCCAAATTTTGCCCCAAAATGTGAGATTTGAAAGTGACCATAGGGACCTATCCCCCCCCCGCCCCCCCCCCAGGTCTAACTTAAATACAAGATAAGTAATGGTGGTTGTTTACAGTTTGCTTCTGTATAAGATCGTCACATTTGGTCCTCCTCTAAAACCCTGTGTGGTAGTTGTGATTGTTACTTTTATGTTATAAATAAGGAAACAGACCCAGAGGGCTCAGGGACTATATAGTATCACAGATTTAGTGGCAGAGCTGGGAGTGTTTCTGACTCCTTGTCCAGTGTCCAGTGCTCTTATATCAAGCTGTTTATTTTCCACTAAGATCTTGGCAATTCCCAGAGGGAGTGCTAGGAAAGCATGCACCTCAGCAGGGACCAGTCACCTGCACCCCTTGGCTGGCACCTGGCCCTTTCTCAACAAAGCAGGGAGGACACAAAAGAAAAGGGGCTAGATCCTGGTCCTCACCAGCTGGGGGGAAGTGGCAGCTCTGAAAGGAAATATCTAGGGAGTGGCCTTCCTGCTACCTGAACCAAAGGCCAGAGACCCAAGGAGCTATGTCCTGGAACAGCAGCACTCTGTTAATTTTTTTTTTTTAACTTTATTTTGTACATTTAATAATTGAAAATATAAACAATTAAAAACTAAAAAGTAAACACAGATGAATGAATATATACATTTCTCAACCTGTTAATTTGTTTTGAGTACCTTCCACACAATATTCCTCAGAGCTCCTGAATATGCTGTTTTCCCTTGTGAAGTCTAGAGAAGGAGCTCTCAGGAATTGTTTCACTGTCACTTAAAAAAAATGTTTAAAAGAAATGCTGCTTTAGTTGTTTTTATCAGGTAATGATAAAAATAATTTGGAAAAATACAGCCAAATACAAAGTAGGGGGAAAAAAAGTCACAACATCTAAAGATAATTACTTGTACCAATTACCCCCTGGCAGGGAATCTGTAGACAAGCACAGCATCCTTACTTCCTTTTGAGGCCCCAAATTAAATTCTAGCAGAAAGATTTCTGTTTCTGCTTAAGATGTAGAAAGCTGCAAGAGAATGTTACTTCCATCCAAACAATGAGAGAAAGACAGTCTACAAATTACAACTTTTCTTGAACCCATCAGAGAGTTGAGGTCACAAGGCAGCCAAATAAACTGAATTCTGAAGAGGGACAAGCCCTCCTAAGAGACAGGACACAGGGATTGGATTACCCTTATAAAGCACAAGGGAGAAAGTAGCCTACCGTGAAACAAATCTAAAGTCTGTGGTGCATTGAGGTAACAATACCAACAATAAGACCTAAACCCAGATCGGCTATTGACTAGATTGACTCTACCCTCCACAATAACGACCTGACAGAAGATGTGTGCCCATTTCTGGAAGGAAGTTACATTTACTGTTCTCCTATACTTGATGTCTGGCATTTAATAGAAAATTAAGAAATCAGCCAAATGGGGGTGAAGACCAGGCAGGAAGGGAGAGACCCATTGTCAAGAGATAAATCAATCCATAGAACAAGACTCAGCAATGATATAGAGGTTGGAACTATCAAAGGCAGGGATGTTAAAGTAACTAAGATTAATATGTGCAAAGATCTAGTGGAAAGGGTGGACAACATGAATACATGGGGAATTTTAGAGATGAGATACAAACTATAAAAAAGAGTCAAATGGAAATGCTAGAAATAAAGCAAACAATATCAGAGATGAATTCCTTCAAAAGGCTTAGCAGTAAACTGGACACAGCTGAGGGAAAAAGTGAACTTGAAAATAGTTTAGTAGAAATTATTGATAATGAAACAGAAAGAGAATAAAGAGCAAAAGAAAAAAACAGGACAGAGCATCCAAGAGTTATAGGACAATAACAAATGGACTAATATACAAATGACGAGACTCCAGAAGGATAAGAGGTGGTGGTATCAGACTATGTGAGTGGTTCTAGGAGACCTGCTGCTCTCTCAGCAACCAGGCAGAATGGAAACTAGGAGAACACCTAGAAACAGCTGCTGAAGAACACATGCAACAACTTGGGGGAAAAAATGAGCTGTATTAGTGAGCTTTTGCTAGAAAATGCTATAACAACCAACCCCAGAAGTTAAATGGTTTGTGAAAACAGAGCTTCATTTCTCAGTCATATTTCATGTCCTTCATGAGTTGACGTTGGCTCTACTCCATCTTCTCTTCATTTTGGGACTTAAACTAAAGGAGCATCCCCCTATCTGGGATGTCCCAGCTCATGTAAGAGGGGAAAAAAAGATGGGAAAACTACTTAAAGACTCTTACAATGTCTTCTCAGAAGCAGCTTATGCTGCTTCTACTTCTTTCATTTGCTAAAGCAATGCCAAGCCCTATGTCAGTGGGGTAGGAAAGTATAAGTATCTCATAGAGAGAAACAGCAAATATTAACAGCATATATCTACATACTTAATTGTTATTCAAATCTATGAGTTAGCTACTATTATTCTCTAACCCTTATCACAGGTGTAGAAACTGAGGTCTCGTGGGGTTAACTAAGCCAACATCATACAGCTGTGGCAGAGCTGGAATTCAACCCTTGGTAGGCTGGCTTCTGCAACTGTGTGGTTAATTACTGTTAACAACATGTCCTGCTTCTTAATGGCTCTGCCATTCTGCCGTGATCAAAGACATGAAGGATAGATCCAGAGACTTAACATGAGAAATAGGAGTTCAAGGAGAAAAGGAATTGTTGGAGGAGGCACCCAAGCATTAAATAAATGACCAAAGAAAACATCTCTGGGCTGAAAGAAGACTTGAGCTGTGGTTTAAAGGGGCTCACTGATTTCCAGGCTGGAGTGAAGAAAAAAGGCACACATCTAGAAATAGCTTATAAAATTCCTCAACTCCCAGGATAAAGAGAAATTCTTATAAGCTTCCAGACAAAAAGAACAAATTACTTATGAAGGAGAATCAGATTGCCATCAGGCTTTTCATCTGTAACCTGGAAGCTAGAAGATGGTAGAAAATTCTAATGACAACTGAGAGAAAAGGAACTTGACCTAAGAATTCTATACCTAGTCAACTTATTTCTCGCCTGCCAGGAGGATAGAAAGTCGTTTGTGGAATTTATTTCATCTGAGGAATTTATTCAAGAAGGGTCTCTATCCAAACAACAAATGAATCAAAGCAAAAATCTCAGGATAGCAGATGAAGAAGGACGGCAACAGAAGTGGTAAGAAATAAACCTAATATACATTTATATGCCTAAATCTAAATGAATAATGAGAGAGTGACTGGGAATTTATTCTATACGTTTGGATTTACAATTATGATGGGAGATTTAAAATACTGCCTTATAATCAGACAGGTCTAGCAGGCAAAAAAAAAAAAAAAAGTAAAATAATAGAGGAATGGAATATTTCAGTAACGAACTCAATTACAGTACTATAACTAGGCATCCTATGACTAGAGTGAGAGTAAGATCTGCTCTTCCTGAGTGAAATGGGACACCAATCATTTCAGAGGTGCAAAACTCCATCTCTGAAAACATTCTTCTGCCAGCTCACTGACCTTTAAACCCAGGTGAGAAATGAGCCATTTGGTTTGAGGCTTGTTCTATGCTCAGTAATTTCCTAAATCTCAAAGAAGTCTTTATTCAAATTATGGTGGTCACTTCCTCTCAGCAGAAGTCTGCTTGTTAGACTCTGTCCTGAGAAGTGCTTTAATAGGGAATATGCAGGGGAAAGTGTGAATTCAAGTAAGGGGAGCTTGAGAGGTTGAACAAGGCAAAAAAGGGGCCTGAAAGATTTTAAAGAGGTTGTTCTGATCTAGGTCAAATCTGCCTTGTCTGCCTCACGGCCAGGGTATAAACTCATAGCCTGTCTCTCTCCCTTTTCCTCTCTTCCTATCCTTCAGTCATCTCTCCACACCTATGTTTAAATTATTCGTATTGATGGGTGATGGGACAAAGCATTTCTTGTTCTTTCAGCCCAATTCCTGAGAGAAGCAGCTGACACTCATGAAATTTCTCAAGTTCAGAGCGTAATTAAGTGTGACATTTAGCCATAAAAAAAAAAAAAATCTGAATTTTAATTCAGGAGCTCCTGAGCAAGCGGTCTCCTTGACATTTGAAAATGCAAACCTTATCTGGAGCAGCCCGTCAGAGGCTGACAGACCTTGTTGAACTTGAGCAGTTTCAGAACTCACCTTAGGGTTATTGCTCATTCTTGTTTTTCAACTACACAGCAGTAGAAGATTCAAGTCGAATATAAGAGCCTTCTTAATTTATTCGGAGAACCAAATTGAAGCTTAAGTGGCCATATTTTACAGAGAATACAGTAAAATAAATATTGCATTGGTTTTCTTTCTTATTTTATTTACTTTCCTCTTACTTTATTGACATGCAGGGAACATAAGCCTGAAGCTTCCGAGTTCTCACAGATTTATCGTGTCTCACGACCTCTCAGCCCTGCCATGACCTTTGACAGTCTCAGTGTTTACTCGGCTGAACCTATATCTACCTTCTTCCCTTGCCACATTTATATTTTGAATGAGCTCACTGTGGCTACCAGTATTTTTCAATTATGACAAATTGCTCCATTTTGGTGTGTTTACACAGCTGTACCATTTTTATTACGAATAGCTACTATTAAGTGCAAAAGCTTTGTGCTGGGTATTTTATACACATCTCTAATCCTCCTGACAACCCTGTAAGCTTGGTATTATTATTGTTCCCATTTCTCAGAGGATATTCTGTTATCTTTATTAATTAATTTATTTCACTCGCTCTCTCCTTTTTTCCTCCCCTGCCCCAACCTCTAATCTGTTTGCTTTTTTTTTTTTTTTTAAATATTTATTTCAAAAAATCTTGCCACATGGGAGGCGAGTGCCAAACAGCCTGAGCCACATCCTGTGGGCTGCGGCGTCTGCCGGTTTAAGCACCTGCTCACTGCGGCAGTGCGGTGTCTGCTTGTCTTCTTTAGGGGGTACTGGGACCCGAATGGGAATCTCCCGTGTGGTAGGCGGGCACCCAACTGGTTGAGCCACATCCGCTTCCCTAATCTGCTTTCTATCTCAGCAAAGTTGCTATTTCTAGTCATCTCTTATCAGTGATATCACACAATTTTTGTCCTTATGTGTCTTGTTTATTTCACTGGGTATAATGTTTTCAAGTTTCTTCCATGTTGCAGCATGTCTCAGAACGTCACTCTTTGTAAGGTCAAATAATATTCCATTGTGTGTATATACCACATTTTGATCATCCATTCATTTGTTGATTGGACACAGGTTGTTTCTACTTTTTTAACTGTTGTGAATAATGCTGCCAAGAACATTGGTGTACAAGTATCTGTTGGAGTCTATTTTCAATTTCTTTGGGTAGATACCTAGGATCATATGGTAATTCTCTGTTTAACATTTTGAGGAACTGCCATATTATTTCCATAGTGGCTGTGCTTAGGTTATCTATTGTTGTGTAACAAATCACCCCAAAACATTAGTAGTTTAAAACAGCTATCCATTATTATATGCTTTCAGTTCTGTTAGCTAATGGAGTTCAGCTGGGTGGTTCTTTCTTGGAATCTCAAATGTGTTTGTGATCAGCTGGGGCTGGAGTTGACGAGGCTGGACATCTAGGGCGGCCTTTCCACTCACACATCTGATGCCTCAGCTGAAATGGCTGGGATAGCTTGGGTCTGGCTGAGCATCTCTGTCTCAACACGTTCTCTCCACATGAGGCTTCCTCACAGAATGGTAGTGTCAGGGTAGCTGGACTTCTTGCATAGCTGTTGGCTTCCCCAGAGCACCTGTTCCCAGAGAACAAGACTTCTTATGACCTAGTATCAATTCTGCTGCATTCCATTGGTTACTTGCAGCCCAGATCAATGTGGGAGGGAGCTACACAGGAGTGTGACTACTGGGAGATAATGTTCTTTAAGGGTGGAGGGGTGGAGGGTATCTTTGGAAGCTAGCTGCCATAGGTGAGGAAATCAAGGATCTGAAAGGTTATATAACTTGCCCAAGATTAGACTGCCAGCAAGTGGCTAAGTTGAGATTTGAATCTAAGAGAACTGCCTGGCCCCAGGTCTTTCTTTGCCATTCTGCTTCTTGTGCTTCATTATTTTGGATCTCCAGTACAGCACCCCAATCGCTTCCTTCAGGATGGCTTCTTTTAACCTTTACCAGGCTGCTCACTGCATCAAGGGTGGTTTGCTAAGTATCCAGGGAAGAAGGTAAAATGAGTAGTACAATGACCCAGAACTCCGTTTTGGGCTTTATTTGTAGGATGAAACCACTCAAGTCCTTCAAAGCAAAGGATGTCTCATTAGTCACTGGTCAGTTCTGCTGTCATCTCCAAAGGATTCTGAAATGTCTTCCCTTTAGTTACACCATGAGGACTATGACAGTCTCTCGATCTCCTATCACAGATTATTAGGACATTGAATGAACAATTATCCATTTAGAAAGAATATACATTGCCTTAATGCGAAGAATTTGGCAATGCAGGAAAATAGACAGCAGTAATACAATTAAGGGTAACAACAAGTCCTAATATTCCTAAGTGCCCGGTTGTTTTCAGAGAACACGCATATGTTTTGTCAGGATAGGCTGGGTTATGCTGTGAAAGAAAAATAAATCTCAGTAGCTTTAAACCACAAAGGTTTATTTCTTGCTCACACTATGTATTTGTTGCCCATGTGTTAGGTACTCTGTTCCCATGCCTTTTTCCTCCTGGCACTGAGACCCAAGCTGATGTCCAAAACGTTGCTAGTGATCATGCAATGTCTTGGTAGGTCTTAGTGAGCAATTAAACATTTGGCTTCAATATGACACGTATCACTGCTGCTCAAAATTCACGAGCCAAAAAAAAAAAACATTGGCCAGAACTGATTACAAGCTGCGACCCAACCACAGGACACCAAGAAGTGCGATCATATTATGTGCTGGAAGAGGGTAAAATTGAAATGAATATTTGGCAAAAACACTAATGATTACCACATAATGCAGTTGTGGAATTTTGCTCACTTTCCAAAAGCGTGAAGGGGGCAGCAGTGGCAGAATAGCTTGTTTCAACCAACCTCCCGCTGAGTGCCTCTAGAAAAGCTGGGCAAAATATGTTAAAAATATGTACGAAGGTGGTGAAGAACTACCAGGGCAGTTAGGACACAATGGGCCAAGATCCCAGAAGGGATGCACAGAGGAATAAGTCCCACATTTGGTGCTGCTTTTTTCTTCAGGGTATTTAAGCTTTCAAAAGTGGCACATGAGAGACATTTGGCAGTCTAATGGGTCTTGGGCGGGGGAAGGGAGACAGAAATTGGAGTTCAGGGCCTGGTGAGAACGAAGTTCTCTGAAAAACAACCAATGTTCAGTTGGGACCCCAGAAGAACTACTGCACCTTAGAGGCGGATGGAGAACTAGATCTGCCCTCGCAAAGATTGAGCTCAGCTTCAAGTCAGTTTAATCCCTGGTTAGAGTCAAAAGGATATGCCTCTGTGATTAAAATGGTCAAGAAATTATAAGACAATATATGACTGTATATACATCTCTTTTGTGTTCTGCTTTTTAAAAACACAATCATGAATATATTATGAAAATTATTATGAAATATATTATGAAAATTATGTCATTAAATATTACTTGGTGACATTAAAAAAAGAGCTGCATACTTTAATTAAGCAGTTCCTGAATGCCTCTACTTTTTGGAACTACCTGCAGTAGCAGTCCTCAGTTGGTCTGGAGCCCCATCCTAGAAGGGCAGAGCTCTACAACCTAGGATCTGTGAGCTTTATGCAGTGAGCGTTTTGAACTTTATACAGAATGCTCTGAGTAGGATACTGAATCATTTCCCCCACAAAGACATGTTCAAGTCTTATAATCTGGGTGTGAACTCATTTATAAATAGGTCCTCTGAAGAGCCTGTTTTGGATGATGCCCAACTGAATTAGAGTGGGCCTTAATCCAGTATGGCTGAAGTCCTTATAAGCAGAGGAAATTCGGACAGTCAGTGGAAACCAGACAAGGTGACAGATTGCCATGTAACAGAGGATTGCTGGAAAGCCATCACCAGAATGCCACAGGCTCTGGGAGGAAGCAGGGCCTGGCGATACCTTGATGTGGAACTTCTAACCTCCACTACTGTGAGACGGTAAATTCTTGTTCTAGCCAACCAGTTTGTGGTATTTTCATAGCAGCCCTGGCAAACTAAGACAGTTCTGCCAGCCCCTGAGAGGCAGTGTGAAAAATGGTTGCTGACCAATGGGCAGTACCAGGAGTTCCCTAGGTCCTCTCAGAGCAGCTGTCGTTAGAAAGCTGACCTGTCTGCAGGGCTCAAGTGGCCCTCTACAACAGGAGGCCATTTCCTCTCGGGGCCAGGGAAGGTGAGAAGGACATTTTTCTGAGGAAGTTCCTAGGAGGTGAGGAATGAGCAGACCCTGAGTCAGAGAAGAAGGGGCTGGCCAGCCTCTGTGAGCAGGAAGAGGTCTCGATGTGGTATGTGTCATTCCATTCTGGAGCTGGAAGGGAGAGAGCCAATAGGGAAGGGAGTTTGGGGTAGGGACAGAAAGGCAAAGGAGAGTTTATAGCCGGAAGTGCAGATGTGGTTAGTAGCACTAAGGAAGGGGGGTGGAGGGGGAGACAACTGCCGGGGAGCATGAGACAGATGGGGAAACCTGCCTGCCCTCCTTAACTGAGTGTCTGTCCTAGGGATCTAAACAATGAGAAGAGATCCCATTGGTCTTTCTGCAAATTCCAGCCCCATCCCACCTTCTCCTCAGAACACGAGCCCTGAGGTTGAAACAGGCAAAGTAATATGTGTGTGGGAGGGGGGAAACTGGGGTTTCCTGTCCTGATTGACTCAGCTTGTTTCACTGGTGTGCTCGGTAAATTTTGGCAAGCTGTTTTGTTTTTCAAACAAAATTCATAGTGGATCATCAATACAAAGAAATGAATCCTGAAACATACTACATACAACACGGATGAACCTTGAAAGCATTTTGCTAAGTGAAAGAAACCAGTCACGAAGGACCACATACTGTGTGATTCCATTTATAGGAAATGTCCACACCAGGCAAATCCATAGAGATAGAAAGTCGATGAGTGGTTGCCTAGACCTGGAGGAGATTGGGAGGAAATGGGGAGTGACTGCTGACAGACATGGGGCTTCTTTTTGGGGTAATAATAATGTACTAAAATTGGTTGTGATTATGGTCACACAACTCTGTGAATATACTAAAATCCATTGAGTTATATGCTTTCAATGGGTGAAATGTATGGTATGTGAATTATACCTCAATAAAGCTGTTATAAACAAATTAAAGGTGGGCAAAAGATGAGGGGCGTTGTATGCCTTACTGGGAAAACAAATGCTCTTTTTACCAAGCTGGTTAATATAAATGCACCTTTGGGTTCCCAACTGACTCATAGTCCTGGACTAGAGAGAGGCAGAGGGTTGACAATGCTAAATTTTACTCAAACCCTGAGATCCTAGAAAACAGTGAAGGTTAAGAAATCCTCTCACCCTTTGTGTTCTGGAAAAATGGATCACCCTTCCCCATGTAATGTAGATAAGACTCAAGGATGCCCCCTTATTTACCTATGTCAAAGCCAGACGCAGACCCTGCAAATTCCCATTCTTTATTTCATAAATTAGCCAAACTTCTTGACCCACTGACCCGTTGGAATTAAGTGCTAGTTAACAAACTTTGGTTTAAGTTTCTCTCCTTCCTCCAGGTCCCTGAACTTAAGAATGCTTCCCAGTATATAGGCTGTTTCAGCATAAAATAGTGTCGGATCTACTGTCTGACCACGCCACGCTTTCACCCACTTCCCCACACCAGCTTTTTCTATGAAAGAAAAACCGTTTTGTCTCAACTTTGAGATGCTTGCTGATTTTATGGTCTGAGCGGTCTCCCTATTGCAATAGTCCTCCTCCCCATATTGCAGTAGCCTCCTCAACGCCTTGCAATAATCCTTTTTAATAAAGGCTCTCGTTACCAAGTCCAGATTTGTTTTTTTAAGTAGTTTTATTGCAATATAGTCGCACAACATACAGTCCAAAGTGTATAATCAATGGCTCTTAGTATAGTTACAGTCATGCATTCATCACCACAATCAATTTTAGAACATTTTCATTACTCCAAAAAGAAAAATCCCATACCCTTTATGCTCCTCCTTGTTGATACTTAGCATTGGTGTGGTACCTTTGTTAACAATTGAGAGAATATTAAAACATTACTGTTAACTTCAGTCCATAGTTTGCATTAGGTGTATTTTTTATTTTTTTTTT
>JAQZBX010081871.1:0-13612 GCA_029593785.1 Cabassous unicinctus | reverse complement strand
CAATGGTGGGTTTGCTCCGCGCCCTGCAGAAAGCTGGTGCCTGGCAGGAGAGAGGTGGGGTTCCCTCACCCCTTGGGTGTAGGGAAGCCCCCTGACTTATGCAGGCGGGCCTGGGAGGGGGTCTGCTTGGGGGCAGTGCTGATTGCGGTGGTCACAAGGCTCTTTCCCACTCCCGTTACCAGAAGGAGCGGGCACTGAAAGGCCCCAGGAGGGGTCGGTGCCCTGCTGGAGACCCCTTGGCCCGTCCCAGCTTGCTGTGTGGCCATCGCCCAGACCCAGGGCTTCCTAGGAACTCTGGTTTAGGGAGCAGCCAAGGGGCCGGAGGTTAGCAAGAAGGCAAGTGGGCAGCTGGTTAATCGTTGGCTTGGGCTGTCACGTGGCAAGCAGGATGCGAGGCCTTTCTCAGCAGGTGCTGGGGTTGTGGGGGGCCCTGGGGTGCTCACAGTACACCCGGGAGATAAGATAACTACAGAACTAGGCAGGCAGGGAGCAGTGGGAGCAAAGGTCTGCAGGACAGGTGCCAAAGGCTTGTGGGGGGAGGCTCGGCTCTCCTGAGGGGTGCTGGCACCCCGTGGGCCTGGGCTTGGGGTGTGCTGAGCGCAGCTGTCCCAGCAGGCAGGAGGCTGCCCCAAAGGTTCCCGGGGTTCACCTCTGCTGGCTGGCCCCGGTTACCCTTCTCTGCAGGAGACTGGGCGATGGCCAACTTGTTCTCAGCAGGGGTGGTCATTGGGGTCCTTTTGTGTGAGATGGGTGTCTGCCTTTCAGACTGGTCAGGTCAGTCATCTTGAGCAGTTGGCCACAGCCTTTTCTTTGCTCCTGCTGCTGAGGGGCTGGGGGCAAGGTTGGGGGGAAGCGGGCGGGTGGAATCCTGGGGCCAGCTGATGGCAGCCCTGGGTCTTGGTGTGCTGACCCCGCCCCCTGGGGCTGCTCTGGCCACCCCAGCCCCTGGCCTGCGCCCATGACCGCCCCTCGCCGCTGCTGTGTGGCCCAGCCCAGGCCAGCCCTCCCTCCCGTCTCCTCTTCCCTTTGGCCTTCTACCTCCCCCGAGACTTCCTGCTCACCTTGGGCTGGGCCAGGCTCAGGCTCAGGTTCAGGCCCTGGGCCTGTGCTCCTCCTTCCTTGTAGGGTGGCCCGGATGAAAGCGAGGCTGGTGCCCGCAGACCAGGGCACGGGCGCCCCGTTGAGGCCGCTGGGAAGCAGAGGCCCAGGTGGCGGGACTGCCCCAGGCGCAGAGGCGTGGGCAGGCCCGCGAGGAGGGGGCGCCTGAGAGCTCTAGGCCTGCTGGCTGCACCCGCCTGCCTGTGCTGGCGCCCTGCCTGCCCTCTGGTTCACTTGCAACTACCACACTGGCAAGATCGGACCTTCGCGGGTTCCAGCGGCAGGGGGCTTCCTCCCCGGGTCAGGGGCCTCTTAACTGCACTGCCTTAGAGCCCAGGGGGCCCTGACCTGGGGGCGGGGCAGCACAGGCTGAGGGCAGAGCAGTGGGGTGCTGCCCGGGGCTGGGGTGGGGGGAGGTGGGGGCTGCTCGCTCCAAGGCCTCTCATGTATGTCCAGTCTCAAGGGACGGAGGACTCTGCAAGCCTTCTGTGACGCCTGCTGTCCGAGCAGGACAGCAACACCCTTCCCACGCCTGTGTCCCAAGGCTGCCATGGAGAAAGTACAGCCTTCCTGGTGGCTGTGCCAGGGGCTGTGGCCCAGAGGGCCAGGTCGCTCGTGAAGAGCCCTTGGTGGCTCCAGGAGGTTTTGGGGACGGTTCAGGTGAAGACTGGTGGGCTTGAACTTGGGGGTAGTCAGGCTGGGGGGAGCGCTGGCCTAGTGGCAGGTCCAGAGAGACCATGTTGCGGTCTGTGTGGATTTTCTGGCCTCCGTGTGTGCCCTGGGATGCCCAATCATGCTTGCTGGGATTGGGGTGGGTGGCCTGGCCTTGATCTGGGCAGCAAAGGTCAGCCAATGGGACAGACCCTGGGCAGGGCTAGCTAGGTGCTGGTATCGCCATCAGCCAGCCAGCACTGGAGGCCAGCATGCCCTGCCCAGCGCCCCTGCCACGTGTTCCCAGCTGCATCGCCATCCCCACCGGGGGCCTTGTGGGCACATGTGCGCGTGGGGCTCCGGAGCTGGAACGGGAAGACGGAGGTCCTGACCTTCCTCTTGCAAAACCGGAGGCCTTGCCTAATGCTGCCCAGGGCTTCCTGGGCGGACGGCCTCTTCCCAGCTCCCACGTTGGCCACGAGCTGTGGGGAGGAGCAAGAGGGTCTGCTCACACGTCTTGTCTCCCTGGGCTGGAGCTTATCATGGGTGGGTGTGGGTGCTGACCTTTGGCCCCAGTCTCTGGGGCGCCACAGGTGGGAGCCTGGTGCTGGCCCGTGGTTGACCTGGCCCAGGACAGCCCACAGGGCAGGGCTGGGGGTGGCACCCGTCGCACCAGGGCTCCCAGCTGGTGTTTGGTTTGGGGTCCTGCTCGGCTGCTGGGAGGCCTGGGTGGAGCAGCAGGCCTCGGCCCCCAGGGCCGGCCCCTCTGAGCCACCGTCCCAGCAGAGGTCTCCAGGCGGGACCTTTCCTGTGCCCGATGCCACCCTGCGCTCCAGGGCTGGGGTGCCTGAGCCCCCGTGCAGCCTTCCTGACCCCTGGCACACTTGGCGTGGAGCGTGCGTTGTGACTGGTGGCTGGGACAGGAGCCTGGCGTGTGCTTGGCCCCACTCCCGGAGGGTCGGGGCGGTTCCTTGGGAGGCAGTGGCCACACCCGGGGTCTCGTCTTCTCGTCAGGTGTCACCATGCGCAGGACTCTTTGTTCAGCTCAGACAGTGGTTTCAGCAACTACCGTGGCATCTTGAACTGGTGTGTGGTGATGCTGGTGAGTGGGCATGGGGGTGGGCATGGGCGGGCACCTGCCTTTGGGGGCGCTCGGCGCTGGGCCCTGGCTCTGTTCTGGGGTCTGCTCCTGTCCTGCCCGTTTTCCCAGCAGGGAGTGGGGCCACCCCCCTGGAGGGCCCCTGGCCCCAGCCCTGCCCTGGAGGATCTCAGATTCTGGCAGCAGCCGCCCTGTGGGGCTCCTGGGGCCAGATGTTGCTGTGGGATCTGGGGGCTGTGGGGGGCGGGCGGTACCTTCAGGGCCCAGGGCAGTGGGCAGCCGTGAGCCCTGGGAGATGGGCAGCCCCAGTTGGAGCGCAGCAAGCAGGAGGGGCCAGGCTGGGCAGGGGCTGTGGGTTTGTGGATGGAGCTGGAGAGAGGAGATGGCTCCAGCTAGGCAGCTCCAGGCCTCAGCTCTGTCCCCAGGTCCGCCGCCTCCCCTCCCTTAGCCCTGGGTCCCGGGAGACCCCCAGAAGGCGGTCTGCTTCGCTGTCTGGGGAGGAACCTGCTGTCTCAAGAACCTTTTCCAGGCAGCACTTTGTGGGGGGCCTAGGCAGCCCTGGCCTGGAGGAAGCTGGAATCCGGGGTGCAAGGGGCCAGCCAGCGGGTGGATGGGCGGGCCAGGGCCCAGCTGCAGCCGCTCGGGCACTTGGGCTGGTCTGGCCTGAAGTCTTAGCCCAGCCCAGGCTCGCCAACCTCCTCGCTGTGGCGCCCACGTGCAAGGACTCCACGTGCACCCACCTCCCTGCCCTCTCCCTGCCTCGGGCCTCAGCCAGCTGGGGTGGGGGCCACGCAGCCTGGCACGGGAGTCACTGGCTGCCCTGTGCAGCCCGGGGCTGGGCAAGGGATGGGCCCCTGGAGATGGGTCTTGAGGAAGAGGCTGTTCCTGGCCGGGTGGATCTGTGGGGAGGCAGTAAGCTGGGGGTTGCTGCCAGCCCCGAGTCTTCCCCTTTGTCCCTGCAGGGACCGTGGGGTGGGCACGCTCTGGGTCCACTACCTCCCCCTGTGGCCTGGGCCCATTGTGGGCCCTCGGGTCAGGACCCCTCGAGGCAGGGTAGCCACGTTGGGGGCGGGGTGGGGGTGGCTGGATGGCCCTGCTGTTGGTCCCTGCCTGCCTGAGGCTGTCACCCCTGGGTGGGGCAGCCCCAGTTGTGTCCCCCTTGCCAGCGTTGCTTTTCTGTAGCACTTGTTTAGCTCCTCCCTGTGACCCCTGCCCAAGCTCTGATCCGTGCGTCGGCCGGGCTGGAGGTGCCGGTGGCATTGGGGGGCCCGGGCTGGAGTCGGGACACCCTTGGATGGGACTCGCGTCCTGGGAAGTTCCTTCGGGCCCTGCGCCTGGGGTCTGCCGGGCTGCCCGGGAGCTGCTGAGGCAGGGCTGGTGGCCCCGTGACCCTGCGAGACTGGCTAGTGGCCTCCTGCTGCCCGCAGTGCCCAGCCCTCTTGCTACAGCCTCGTGCTGGGTGCTGAGTGCTGCAGGGCTTGGCAGGGGGGACAGGCCCTGGTCAGGCTGCCCACCTCTGCCAGGAGGGCCCTCACTTCTCGGCAGGGCCACCAGCAGGGGTCTGCCCCTGCGGCTCTGCCAGGCCTGGCTTCCCTGGGCCAGGGTTTCTTGGGAGCCGGCGCAGGCGTCCTCTGGCCAGCAGGGACCCAGGCGCCCGCGGTGGAGCGTCCCTGTGGGTGCCCTGCTTGGAGGGGGTCTGAGGACCCAGGCTGTGCCTGTGCCCGGGAGCGCAGGGGGGCTGGGGAGCCGTGGCCAGGGCGGACGGGCCATGATCTCCTGGGCCCTCCCCCTCTGTCTCTCTCTCTCTCGCAGATCTTGAGCAACGCGCGGTTATTTTTAGAGAACCTCATCAAGTGAGTGGCTTCCCCGCCCCTGCCGCCCTCTCCTGTGGGCCGTGGCGCTGTCTGCCCGAGGCTCTGTCCCCCCAGGTACGGCGTCCTGGTGGACCCCATCCAGGTGGTGTCCCTGTTCCTGAGAGACCCCTACAGCTGGCCCGCCCTGTGCCTGCTGATCGGTGAGCTGGGCGCCCGGAGGGGCCACGGGGGGCGCCCGGGCCCGGCTGACCCTGGCGGCTTCCGTTCTCAGTGGCCAACGCCTTCGCCCTGGCCGCGTTCCAGGTGGAGAAGCGCCTGGCGGTGGTAAGGCGCCCCGCCCCCCTCAAAGCCCCGACCCACCGTCCCCCCCCCAGGCCCCCAGGCGGGCTGCACGTGGCTTCCCCCGCCCTAGGCCTGGGGTGGCCAGGAGTGGGGTCCCGCTGAGCCCGCCCCCTCCCCCGCCCCAGGGCGCCCTGACAGAGCAGGCCGGGCTGCTGCTGCACGGGGCCAACCTGGCCGCCCTCTTGTGCCTGCCCGCGGCCGTGGCCTTCCTGGTGGAGTCCATCACGCCAGGTGCACCCCCGTTTCCTGGGCTCGGAGCGGCGTGCCGGGTCGGGCTGCCCTGGGGGTGGGGGGGTTCCGGGGGCGGTGCCCTGAGTCCCCCTGTCCGCAGTGGGCTGCCTGCTGGCGCTGCTCGTCTACACCGTCCTCTTTCTCAAGCTCTTCTCCTACCGGGACGTGAACCTGTGGTGCCGGGAGCACAGGGCCAGGGCCGAGGCTGGCGCGGGGCGGCCGCTGGGGGCCCGCGCTCTGGACCCCTCACCCTCTGCTCTGTCTGGAGCCCCCCGAGGCAAGGTCAACGGGGGTGCTGCCCAGCACACCGTGAGCTACCCCGACAACCTGACCCACCGTGGTGAGCGCCCTTGAGTGGGGTGGCGGGGGGCCGCTAGGCCCGTGCCGGTGCCAGCCCCTGCCCTCCTGTTGCAGACCTGTACTACTTCCTCTTGGCCCCCACCCTGTGCTACGAGCTCAACTTCCCCCGCTCTCCTCGGATTCGGAAGCGCTTCCTGCTGCGGCGGATCCTGGAGATGGTGAGGCTGGCAGGCGCCCTGGGGTGGGTGCCCTCGGGCCGCACTCAGCGCTGCTTTCTGCTCCCTGCAGCTCTTCTTCACCCAGCTCCAGGTGGGGCTGATCCAGCAGGTAGGCCCGGCCGGGCGGGCGGGGGCGGGCGGGGGCGCAGCGGCCACGGGGCTGACGCTGCCCCCTCTGCAGTGGATGGTGCCCACCGTGCAGAACTCCATGAAGCCCTTCAAGGTGAGCGCCCGGTGCCCTGCGGCGGGGGGTTCAGGCCGAGGACACGCTGACCCTCATCTCTGCAGGACATGGACTACTCACGCATCATCGAGCGTCTCCTGAAGCTGGCGGTGAGCGGGCCTGGGGGTGCGGGGCGGGTGAGCGGGCCTGGGGGTGCGGGGCGGGTGGGGGGGGCTGGGGGCGGGTGGGGGGCGGTCAAGCCGGAGCCCGCCCTTCCGCAGGTCCCCAACCACCTCATCTGGCTCATCTTCTTCTACTGGTTCTTCCATTCGTGCCTCAACGCCGTGGCCGAGCTCATGCAGTTTGCAGACCGGGAGTTCTACCGCGACTGGTGGTGGGTGGCCAGGCGGGGTGGGGCGGGCCCGGGGGCGCAGCGTGCCCTGAGCGCCCCTCTGCCGTCTCCCCAGGAACTCTGAGTCCGTGATCTACTTCTGGCAGAACTGGAACATCCCCGTGCACAAGTGGTGCAACAGGTGAGTGTGCGGCGTGGGCAGTGTGTGGGTGGCGTGCGGCACGTGGCCCCGGCCCCACCCCATGGCCCCTTCTCCGCAGGCACTTCTACAAGCCTATGCTGCGCCGGGGCACCAGCAAGTGGGTGGCCAGGACTGCGGTGTTCCTGGCCTCGGCGTTCTTCCACGAGGTCAGTGGGCGGCGCATCCACCTGCTGTCCTCGCTCTCGGCAGGCTGTGGCCGTGGCGACAGCCCTGACCTTGCCCCCCACCCTGTCCCCCCAGTACCTGGTGAGCATCCCCCTGCGCATGTTCCGCCTGTGGGCCTTCGCAGGCATGATGGCCCAGGTGAGCCTCGGCCCCTGCCCTCGCCGACTGCGTCCTGGCCCCACCGGCCGCGTCCTGGCCCCGCTGACCGCGTCCTGGCCTCGCTCTAGATCCCGCTTGCCTGGATCGTGAGCCGCTTCTTCCGGGGCAACTACGGCAACGCGGCCGTGTGGCTGACGCTCATCATCGGGCAGCCAGTGGCCGTGCTCATGTACGTCCACGACTACTACGTCCTCAACCACGAGGCCCCCCAGGCCGGCCTCTCTCCGCTGCCGGCAGACACTCCCTGACACAGGAAGCTGCCCTCCTCCCCTGGGCCCACGACAATAAAGCGCTGTGCAGAGCCGTCTCCCTCAGCCTTGTGGGGTACCGGGGGGTGCGCTGGGGGGCGGCCTGACCCTGCCTGGCAGGTGCCCAGGAGGCGCCGCTGGGGAGCACGTGGGGGGGCTGGCTGGGCAGGAGGGCCCAGGTCTGCCTGGCCGCCTCCCCCTCGGAAGCACGTGCGCGTGTGGGGAGCAGGCCAAGGGTCAGAAACGGAGGGGGCTCGAGACCAGGGATGGGAGGGCAGGTGGTGTTTATTCCAAGAGGACCCTGGCCCCAGAACCCAGCCTCTGTGGGCAGGCAGTGTCCCCCTGCCCCCTCAACCCCCCCCCTCAGCCCTAGAGAGTGAGCCCCAACGCCGCAGGCGCACGTCCCTGCGGGAGCCCTTGGGCCCCATGCAGACCACGGCTCCCCACATGCCGCGGGCCGAGGGCCGGGCTGCCTGGCCCTGCTGCCCCCTCTAGGGCTCGGGGCTGCCACGCTTCTGCAGTAGCGGGTGCTGAGCAGACGCCGGTCCCCGGCTGGGCGGGCCTGGGGGGCCTGGGGGGCCTGGGGGCAGCTGCTCCTCCTTCCCCGAGGGCTGCTGCGGCCCAGACCTTCTGCCCCCTCCTCACGAAACCCCCCTCGAGGCAGGAAGAGACATAGACACGGAGACCACAAGCACAGAGCTCGTCTGTTTATGGGTTTCTGCGTGTCCCGTCCATCTGTCCCCGTGTGTGTCTGTGCCTGCGCCAGAAGAAAGTGGGGGGACTTCTTGTGTAAAAATCCAAAATACAAATCTGACTATTAACAACCGGCATGGTCCGTCTGAGGTGCGCCTGTGAGGCCCCCTGGCACGGGGCGCACGCGAGCCAGGGCGAAGCGGCTGCGGTGGCCCCAGCTGTGGCCGGCCTGGGGAGCCCCGGCTTCCTCGCCCCACAGGGGCTGGGGGCCGACCCCCAGCAGCTGCCCTGGCCACCCTACGCTGGGAGGGGGCCTCTAGGAGACGGCGGGGTCCTGGGCTTTGGGGGCCTCCGAGCCTGTCAGCAGGGAAGTGGCAGGGTCCTCTGCGCAGTCGCCCTCGGAGAAGTAGGAGCCCTCCCCCAGCTCGAAGAGCACGGGCAGGTCGGTGCTGCCCACGTCCACGGGCCCAGGGTCCACCAGGAGCAGGGGCTGCGCCGTGTAGTGCACCAGCTGCTTCCCTGCGGGGCCGGCAGGTCAGGGGCTGCGGGCGCGTGGGGGGGGCTCGGCGGGGTGCGGCCGGGGCGGGGGGCCGGCTCACCTGAATCGGGGCCACAGCTCTCGGCCTCCAGTGGCCTGGGTGCTTCCTGCGGGGAGAGGAGCTCCTGGATCTGCCGGGACAGGGGTGGCGGGTCACAGGGAGGCTCCCGCGGCCTCGCCACCCCGCGCCCCGCCCGGCCCCGCCCGGCCCCGCCCCCTGCACGCACGCTGGCCAGGCTGCTGTCGAGGTCCGGCAGGCTCATGTCGGGCACGGTCACCGAGGGGCTGAACAGCTGTGGGGAGAAGGGGGTCAGGGCCCGGCCTGCAGGTGGAGGCGCGGTGGGCGCGGTGGGCGGGAGACTCACGTCCAGCAGGGCACTGGTGTCCACGCTGAAGCCGTGGCTGCTCAGCATGGCCTGCAGGCTGTCCAGGTTGGAGTCCATGGCGTCCAGGTGGTCGCTGAGCTCGCTTCTGCCCGGGGGGGAGGCCAGTAAGGCAGCGCCTAGGCCTCAGCCGGCCAGGACACGCGTGGGTCAGGCCGGGGGTGGTGGCCCTGCGCCTGGGGGCTGCCCACGGAAGCGGGGAGGTTGGCGCTCTGGGGGCTGGGCTAGCATGTGCTTGGCCGTGGCCAGCCCACTCCCTGGCGCTGTGTGGGGCGAGACCCACCCAGGCTGGCGTGGGGTCCCCAAGTGCTCCGGCAGCCGTGCCCACACTGGGGGTGACCGTCCCACCACAGGGCAGGCCCAAGCTCGGGGAGGAGCCTCCCCACCGGCAGGGGCAGCGCTAACCCTGGCTGGACTCGGCTATGCAGAGAGGAGGGTGAGGGGCAGGGGAAGAGGCGGGCGACCCCCATCTGCGGAGCGCGAGGCAGGCTGCAAGACAGAGACAAGCCGCCCGCAGCTCCGTTCCCGGCCCGGGTGGGCAGTGCTGATGGTGGCACCGGACCCCCGCAGCCGGCCCACCCTCCCTGCGCCTCTGGGGCCCTGTCTCGGTAGGGCTGCTGTGGGTGGCCGGGTCTGGGTCCCACTCGCCCCTGTGGCCGCGAGCATGTCGGGGGTGCCCGGCAGGCCCCAGGTGCTGGGTGCGAGGCTGCACGGTGCCCACAGTCCAGGGGCCCCGCCGGCCCCGCCCTCCGCTGCCCGGCACTCACTTGTCCAGGCAGGCCACGCTGAGGCACTTCTCCGGGGCCGAGGCAGGCGGGGGTGTGGGAGCACGGCCCCCAGCGGGGGCGGGCAGTGGGGCCATGGTGACCGGTTCACTTTCGCCCAGGATGGAGTCGATGAGGGTGGACGGGGACAGGGGGGTCTCCACAACGGAGGGCGGCTGCCCGGGGCTCGCGGCCTCCACCCGGGGGCTCCGAGGGGGGCTGGGCGGCTCCTCCTTGACACGCACCAGCGGGCTGCTGGACGGGGGCCTGGACGGGGCAGACGTGAGCAGACGGGCAGCGCCCTCAGCTGGGGACAGCTGGCCCTGGCTGGAGAGTCCCCACGCCCCTGCCCAGCTCCACCCAGGCCCAGCAGGGTGGGGAGTAGATGCGGCCCCACCTCTCCTCTCTGCTCCTGCCAGCGGCCACGGGGCTGGACGGGGCCAGCTCGGTGACGTCGGAGATGATGGGCCCAGAGCTGGCAACGGTGTCTGGCGAGTAGAGGCTGGAGCCACTGAAGGCCGGGGACGGAGCCTGCGGGCAGAGCCAGGCTGGCTGCGTGCGGGGAGCAGGGCAGCCCCCCTCCCTGGGCGGGCAAACCACGCACCAAGGCCCCACAGTGCCCTGGGCTCACCGAGTACGAGGCTGCGCCATGGAGGTGCTCCAGGGAGAACTGTCGGCCGTACTTGGGCACGGAATGTGCCGGGCTGCCGTCATTCAACATCAGGGGGCTACAGAGAGGGGCGGGGGTTAGGGTCGTGCGCCCCAGGCTTCTCCCGAGAGGGCAGGTTCCCCAGAGCCTCACATCTTTCTCTTCACCCCCAGTATTCGGTTTGACTGCACCAGGGAGATCAGGAACTGGATGAGCTGTGGACAGAGAGACCAGGTCACCCCGAGGGCAGAGGGGCCGTGGCCACCCCTCGCCCCGCGGGCCCTGCCCGCCGTACCTTGTTGACCACCTTCTGCTGCTGCGCGTGCTTCTGCCGCAAGCTGGCCACCTCCCTCCACAGGGCTTCGTTCTCGCTGCGGGGGCCGAGAGGGTCAGCGGCACCAACCCGAGGTGCCGGCCCCGTGTGACCCCAGCCCCCAGGAAGGTTGTGAGGTGCCCAGCCAGACCCCACCCCAAATCAGGCCAGCTGCACTTCACGGGATGCAGAGGTGGCAGCTAGGGAGGCCAGTGGGGTGGTGCCCTTTGCCTGGGGCTCCTGGGGCCCTTCTCGGGACAGGGTCAAGGTGGTTGACCCTTGTACTCTGCTCCCTGCACTGCCCCCACCAACTCAGCCCACACTGCCCGGTCCATGGAGGGGGCCTGTGGCCAGACGCCAGTGGGATGTGGGGGTGCCCTGCCCCCAGAGAGAGAACCCGAAATGCTTCCCCGCCCCTGCGCCCAGCGCAGCAAGGGAGGGCTGCAGGCAGCGCCCTGGAGGCAGGGGTGCAGGGAGGGGGAGCCAGGGGGGGTGCAGGGGAGGCGCCTGCCCCGCCCCCACCTAATTCTGTCTCTGGAGAAAGGGTTAAAGCTGAGAGCTTCTGGCAGAGAGGCTGCAGGGGTGCCCGAGGGGTGGGCCGGCACCCAGCCCCGCCCGCCCGCCTGCCGCAGCACCCACTGCTTCATGGCCAGCAGCTTCGAGTCCATGCTCTCCTGCTTGCCCTTCATAAGCTGCACGTCCGTCAGCAGCTTGGCGACGCTGTCCTGGCGGATCTTCACGTCCTCGCTCTTCAGGGTGGACACCTGAGCCCAAGGTGGCAAAAGTCACGGGCGTCACGGGGGTCACGGGGCCCCGGGGCCCCGGCCAGGAGCCCTGCCTAGGAGCCCGGGAAGCCCGGCCGGCACTCACACTGGGCCCCTTCCGCTTGATGCTGTCGAGCAGCTGCTCCTGGCCGCGCAGGAAGCATGGGTGCTGGAACTCCGTGTCGTCCTTCTCCGGCTTGACCAGGCCGCCCTGCTCGATGTGCACCACTTTCCGGAAGCCGTCTGCACGTGACAGGGATGGGGTCAGCTCTGCCTAAGGGCCAGGACCTGACAAACCATGAGGGCCAGGCCCCATCCCGCTGGCAGGGTGAGAAGGGTCTGGTCTGAGGCCAGGTGGCCCTGCCTGGACACCCCAGGCCCAGCCCTGCCCCCAGGCCTGTGGCCAGCTGCTGGACCCCTCTCCATGCCGTGGGCCAAGCGAGTTCAGGGAGATGAGGGCGTGAGGGGCAGGGAAGCTGCTCGACAGCCACCACAGGCACCGGGGCTGGGAGCTGCGCTCTGCAGCCTACCCAGACCCTCCCCGCCAGCCCAAAGGGACAGACGTGGGTGACACAGAAGCCGTGCTCAGGAACAGGAGTCAAGCCTGGGGCACCGCATGGCCGTCTGTCAGAGGCCAACGCTGTGCCATGACTGTGTCAGTGATCAAGGGGGTGGCCAAGACGGGGCCGGGGACAAGCGCTGCGCGCCCTGAGCCAGTACTCACACATGTTGAGCTGCCGCACGAAGCTGGCCATGTTGCTGTGCTTGAAGTACTTGGGCAGCACCTCCTTGGCGAACTGTCCCTGGTCGAACACGTGGAAGCTAGCCCCGCCCTGCCGAGACAGGTGGGCCAGGGTCACCTGCGGCCAGCGACGGGGCCGCCCTGCTGCCGGGGCCTGCGCCCAGAGGGGCTGGCGGGGGACAGGGCCCGGCCCTGGGCCACCAGCCAAGCACTCCTCGCCCTGCCCCAATGACCGCGGCCCACGTCTTCCCCTGGGGCCCAGTCCTGGGGGCAGGCGCCATGAGGCCACAGGCGAAGATCGTCTTTGGCAATAAGTGGGCCCTTTCCCAAGGCAGGGCGGGGAGCTCCTGAGTGTCCAGCAGCCCTGGGTGCAGGGGGTCCATTTGCTGGATGCCCTGGCACCCTCGGGCCTCTCTTCTGGGGATCTGCTTCTCAGCATCGATCAGCAGCTTCTTCCTGAGAAGAGCTGAGACCTCAAGCCGAGGCATCCAAGGGAAAGGCAGCGGAGTTCCATTTTTCAGGTGGGCAGCACGTGAGGCAGAAAATGGAGTTTGCCAAAAAGGCCGCTTTGCCTGCCCTCACCCCCAGTCACTGGCGGGGCCAACGAGGGCCAGAGCTGGGCGTCCGAGGGCGCCCGAGACTGGGCAGGGCAGGGGCGGGACGGGGCCCTGGCAACACGCAGGGCGGCTGACCAGAGGACACGTTCTGAGGACAGTGGACCAGGTTTGCCGCGGGAAGGGAGAGGCTGGACAGAGCCTGTGGTGCTTGGCGAGAACTGGAGCGCCACTGTCCAAAACACAGGGATGTAAACGTATGTGCTGAGGGAAACTTCCTCCTCCAAAAAACCGTGAGACAACTGGCAAGAATCATCAGAATCAACTGCGCTAAGAATTAACCAAAGAACCGCAGCTACCCGGGGGCTTTCACCCAGGACCACCACCGAGGCTTCGTGGGCACAGTCCGCGCGGCGACAACGGCCAGTGTCAGGTCTGCAGATCCAGCAGGGCCTCGGAAGCCTCTCTCCCAGAGAGCTGCCGCCCGGCCTGTCTGGCGGTTCCCTGGCCGACTGCACTTGCAAGGCTGCCGCTATCCGACCTGACACGAGGTGATGCTCCCCCAGACGATGGATAGCAGCTGGGAAACAACAGGCCACCCAGAGGGCTGGGAAGCTAAAGCTGGGGTGAGGCAGGGACGGAGGCTTTGAAAAGCCCCAAGTCTTCCTGGGGAGCCCGGAGCCGAGCACAAGTGCAGGGCTGTGTGCACTCAGGAGGGACCTGGGCCTGTTCACCCCCGGCTGAGCGACGGGGTGTCACGGGCCTGGCCCCGCGGATGGGCCCCCACGTGCACACAGCCCCCTGCCTCTGAGCATTTAAGGAAATCCGTCTTATCACTAGCTGACAAGTGAGCAGAGGCTTCAGCGGCCAAAACCAACAAATAATTCAGACTTTACAGACTTGGTTCAGAAAATCGCCAAACAGCGAAAACAAACAGCCACAGCAGCAAACCCTGGGGAGGGGGAAGATCTGATGCTCAGAGTTGTCACATTATAGTCAAAATGTTCCGTTTTCAACAAAAATAAATGAGACATACAAAGAAACAAGTAGGGTCCAAACAGGAAAAAAACAATGAACAGACATGTCCTCAGGGAAGCTCAGGTGCTGCCCAGGATCCTGGCTGGCACCCACAGAGCCTGAAGCCACATCCTGCCTCAGCACCCAGGGGAG
>JAQZBX010081870.1:0-13612 GCA_029593785.1 Cabassous unicinctus | reverse complement strand
CTGTGACATGTCTCAATGACTGTGGCTGGGGCAGTTCAACCTACCTCAACCTGAGAATCTGCCCCAAGCTTTAATTGACTTAGATCACCTTTGCTCTGAAAACCCATTTCCTTCCTATCTTATTATAAGCAGATGCTGAATGCAGCATATTGCAACCATTCTATTTAATATCATCAGTCAAGTGGATGAAAAATAAACAAGTTAAAAGACATATATCACTAGCCTGAGGACAAGTGAAAGAGGCAGTGATGTGAGGTGAACAGGCCTCCACATGTACTTTGATGTCACCAATGGAATTGGCAGAATTTGGGTATTCAAAAGAAGTCAGGATCCAGGTTCCAGGTAACTACAGTCATAGAAGGCTGATATAGAAGTGTTGAGATGAAATTGAAGTGGCTAAGTGACTGCATGGAATAAATGAGGACCACATATTACACTCAGTGCAACTGGCAGATACTTATTTTGATGTAGATATGAAAGGTGATGTGGAAATGAACTTGCCAATTTCTTATAAATCATGGACCAAAAGAACATATTTACCTGGGATGATGCTGGACTAATGTTATTTTGGGACACTGGATAGGAATATGAAAAAAGTGGTGAGGGTGATATAAAGATTATTAATTATGGAAATGTCTTCCTAAAAGTACAAAAAACATGGTTGATGGTGGCAGAGTATGGAGTATAGACTTCAAGAATTAGAAGCACATAGTGTGAGTGAGATGAGGCAATAAAGGAAAGAAGTTTCCTGTAGGATGTTCCAGCTCTGTAGGTGACAATGAGCATATTGCCTTGGCTGGGGCATGGTGTATCATTGATGCTCTCAGTAGGGTCACGGCCTGCTATGGAAACCTACCTCCTGTGACCATGGCCCCAATGTTCCTGTAACTCTTGTACTTTACTGGGAAGTTAGTGATAATTGCAGGACAAGAGAGTCCTGTTGTAGAAGGAAGAAACAGTGATGCCACCCAGAACTAAAAAAAAAAATGAATCTGCTCTTGAGGAGAGAAAATATTTCATCAGGTAAAATGTCCTAGCCTCAGGGGCTCTGTGGAGGTCAGACTCTTCCAAGGTGGACCATGATGAAACTGACCCTTCAGTATATAATGAATATCTCACTATTCCTTTCCCCTCTTAGAGATTGAGGAATGAGATGAAGATGGTAAAGACCTAGCCATCTTGCCCCTAATCCAGCCCTATATCATGCCAGCCTACTGCCTACTACTACTCTCAGCAATCCAGCATGATGAGGCCACCAACAAGAGAAGGAGACAAATAAGCAACCTGATGTCCAATATGGGATCCTGTATTGGGGAAATGTTGGGCAGACTCTTTGCACAGATGCTTTTAAGCATTGATTAGAACAATCACATGAGCCCTGAACATAGTTACTTATGAAGAAGAATGAAATACAATAAATGGTGTAAATATAACACCTCTGCTCCTGCAATGGCACACTGAGTTCTTAAAAACAAAGGGTACTTAATTCAAGAGGCTCAGAAAATAAACATATCTTATGAAAAATTTTTGCTCTGTGAAAAGATTGTTTTGACTAGTGAATATAAATATACAATATGTGTCTCAGAAATATTTAAAAGGAGGGAGAATTGATATTTGGATTTTTTATATAATTATTTAAAATTATTTATTAATCAAGAGTGAATCTGATAAAAAAAAAAAAGCCCACCTTAATTCTTAGTCAAGGTCAAAATGCAAATATGAGTGAACAATAAAACGGAGTGCAAAAAGAAATAATGTTAACTCACTGCCAGTCAAAATCTTTGGGGAGGGAGAGAAAGATATTTGCATTTATACCTCAGATATCTTGAAAAACACTACATATTTTTTTAAAAATCTCATGACTTACAGCTTTCAGTGGCAGTGGGACAGCTCCAGGTCTCCTCACATGAGGAAACTTCCTGATTACATAAAAATGTATCTGCTGATCTCTGCAGGCTTTGAGATGTGCAGGATCCACCCCTCCTACCCACATTCTACCATCAGATTAATCTCTGCTCTTTCTCTATGGAAGGTGAGGATAGTGTGGAGAAAAGGTTGAACATAGTCTACCCAAGTATATTTGTACATAGAGAGAAAACAAGAAAATGGGAAAGAAGGTTTCTCATTAAAATTATAAATATAATTTTGATGTCACATGAGAGAAAGGGGTAAACAAGGGCACAAAATAGCAAATAATTAAGGAGTAATGCAATTAGCATGTAATAATTACAATTCTTTTCAGACCATATAATTGCTTTTATAAGTCTTCAAAGAAAATCAAATTAAAGCATACCTCATTGTATTAAAACCACAGTGAATTGCACCAATTACATCTCCTGTTCTTCCAAACTCAGGGACATAATAGACCCAGGGCCCAGTTGCTGTTCTCTGAAACCATCACTTTGTTTTTGCCCAGGAAAGATGACTAGAGTGCTACTCCAGCAAAAGGCTGAGTGTGGTACATGCTTAGGCAGACCCATTCATGGGAGACATGGGACTACTTTGATGGGTAACTTTGACTCAATACACCCATATTGCCTTGCAGAAATGGGAGAAAGAATATGGTTAAGATAACAGACAACCATCTACACCAGTGTTGAATCTGCGGTGCACTCTTTTGTTTGAGGAGCTGTATCCAATGTAAATTCTATTAGGATTTATAGGTACTGGACCCTGACAGAGCCTCCATGTTGGTTTTAACTGGAGTATCAAAGAGGGTCCAATTTCGGAAATCCCATTGAGGTAAGATTAGATTAGAAAAGGCTCACAAGGTTGCCTTAAGCTTTGGAGAACTCAGATCCTGGTGACCATTGGAAAAGGCATTTCTGCCTCCATAAGGCAGTCTGCTTTTGTGCATGTGAAAATGTTTCCATATATTACAGTAGCACTTTCCTAATTCAGAGACTTCAGTAGAAGCACAGAATCATAAATCCAGAGATGTGCCTTTGGGGAAGTGTTAGATGGAGATGAAGTCCCAGACCCTGGTAGGAAACCATCCTTCAATGTCCCTCTGCACCTCCCTCTGTGCTCAGTTAGTCTTGGGTGACACCTCCTGGCTGTCCAATAAGAGGGTTTTTTGTCTAGGTTTACATGGCCATCCCTTCACTATGTCTTTTGCACAGAAGTACATGACTGCATATCCAGATTTCAGATTGTAAATTTGTAGATACAGAGTATTCTTGGCATTGTCCCTGGACATGGTGATTTGGCTCTTCACAGAGTCTTAGTGAAGAAAAGGGTAAAGGTTTGGGGTAATTATATTCAGGTTAAGGAAAATTTATTTTTGAAATGCTAGATTGTAATCTAATGTGGACAAGAGAATATAATTGAAATCAGTATTTATCTGCCACCATAGATTTTCTCCTCTGCCATTGTTTTCAAAGCTACAGAATAATTAAAATGTCTAGAAAGCATCAAGATAATTACACCCATGTCATAAGTTAAAAATGTTTAGTAGGTAAAATTGCATTCATCCTTTCAAGGATCTCTACATTTTAGTGAAATTCAATAAAAAGCCATACAATGGATCTTCTGGTATCCTCCACATAAAACCCACCACCATCTTTTCCTTCTCCCATAGGACATGACGTTTACATCCTCTAATTGCATTCATCTCCTGTGATTTCCAAAAGCATTTGATTTAATTATCTTGTGTTCTCTCACAAATTTTTATTTCAATTAGTTCATCATACCAGCATTCTACCAAAAAGTGTGGTATGCAGCCAAATGTTTATTAAGATTTCTTATAGCCCTGAATATATATATATTCAATGCATATTAATAGATAGATATGAACATTAATAGCTATATATCTCTATATGTATTGAAAACCAGAGTGCCTGATACAATGTTTGCATTATATGCAAATGAATCATCATTCATAAGGAGCTTAATGTAACTGAAGAGACCTAATCCTTGATGTCACATGAGAGAAAGGGGTAAAGAGAGGCCCTTGGGTGCTGTTCTTTGAGACCCCCAGGCCTTCCTGCTTCGTCCTACTTCCCCATGAAGACTTCAGGATCTACATGTTGGTGGGTGATGTAATATTATTTTTCCAGGGCATTCTCAGAAATGTGTTATGTTGGGAGAAGTAAATTCACAGAGATGTTACATGCAAATTTTGTTCCGAATTGTAGGCATATTAGAAAGATGGGGACAAATTCCTAGAGCTTATAAATATGCTTTAAATGATTTATAGGTATATTTGTATTTACACACACAAGTAATAATGTAAAAAAAAAAAAAAGACGGTTCTGGGATTGAATCTTGCATACACCATAGGACTGCTTAGAAAAGATGCAAAGGTTGTTCTCTGGGGATTACATGTTGTGCAGCAAGAAGAGGGAAACTTAGGCAAGGCCAGGAAACTTCTCCCCAGTCTGTCTCTGCACCTGCCCCTGCTGATGGCCCCTACTTACCCCTTTGTGGTCATAAGCACCCCTGCAGCCCAGCCCCTATGACTTGCAGGGGAGGTTTGCGTCTGGGCTCACCCTGACTTCCCCTTACTGTGTTTCTGGCACAATAATATGTGACCATGCCCTGGAAACTCAGGCTGATCAACTTAAAATAAACCTAATTCTTGGAGGTGTCCCTGGTAATGCTGAGTTGGGACTGTAGAGTTAGATAATAGTTTGTGCTTTCACCCATCCATATTACACCAACACATTCCAGCCCTTTTCTTGGAACCTAGTGAATCCACATCATATGATGGTTGAAGGTAATCCAGAGACAGTGCAAGTGAGGGACAGGGTCTGTGAGGGCTTCACCAGACCAGGTCCTGACTCCTGCAGCTGCACCTGGGACAGGACACCTGAGGACAAGGAGAAGCACAGTGAGTTGTTTCCTTAGATGCATCATCCCCATTACTTTCTTATGTGAGTCCCTGAAGCACTGATAACTGGGTGCTGACACCAGAAAGTGGGTGAAGCACTGTGTTTTCATGTTCTTGTGGATGAGGTCCATGGTACCCAGGAAATATTATTCAGATTGATGAGGAAACTGAATTTAAGTAAGTGTGTGCTGTGGTTTCATCTGTCTGTCAATGGGGAGATTTGCATTTGGGAGGTAAATGTGTTTAAAATGAAAAGTGATTAGGGATGGGCACTGTCTTAGGGGCACCCTGGGAGGAGGACCCTGTCTGAACCCTTGGAGAGCCCAGTCCTCTCCTTGATATGACCACTCATCTCCTGCTCTTTACTTTAAGGCAGGAAATGTGTTGCCTGAGCAGATATGGGTGCCAGATGTGGCAAAGAACCAAGACTAGCTTTGGTATTATGATCATTATGCTGCTCCCCCCAGAGTTTATATGCATGTGGGTGTGTATGTACATACAGGGAATACATATATAAAATATGTCTATATTTCCTGACACTTGGTTTTAACAGATTTTGTCTGTTTTATGAAGTAGCAGTGGATGGAAGTGTGTTTAGCTCTACCATCATTTTCTGATGATGTTCTCAGTAGTAATTCATGTTCATAATTTTAATAATGTTAGAGCTGTTATATATTTTCATTACTATTAGTAGCATAATCCCCCATGAAAGCCAGAAAGGACCTGTGTGTGTCCTCACCTCTGACTACCATGATTGTTGAAGGGAAGTTTGCACTGTTCCTGCCCTGACATGTCACATCTGTGCAAGCAGGGCAGGTCAACACCACCTACCTTCAGTTCCCTCACCTGAGCATTGATCATTGAACTCCACATATCTCAGAATATCACTTTCTATCTTATTTTATCATGAAAAGAACTTGAAAGTAGCATGTCACCTGGCAATTCACTAATATTACTTGAATTATAATATTATTGTTGAATAATAATATTGAAGAATATTACTTGAAGATTAAATTAACAATGGGGTAAGACATTTCATCTCCAGCCTGTTCCAAGTGAATGAGGCAGCAATGTGAGATGAGAAAATACACTGAATTCACCCATGATTTGGGCAGAATTTGGGGATTAAGGAGAACATCTTAAGACATGTTCAAAGGTTAGAACCTCGTGAATGAGGCATTCAGAAAGTCCATGGCTGGAAGGGATGGAAGAGGAGAAATGTCAGTCCAATGTTAAGTAAATTTTCTCACTGTGACAACACTGCACAAAAGACCAAAATTCATTTTTCATGGGTGAGGGCTCTACATTTTTCTTTTTGGTGCAATTTTAGAATGGCATTTGGCTACTTCATGAATGAATTTGAGTTCATGTTGTTTGTTTCACACAACTTTATACATTATATTTATCACAGAGAGTATTCAAATAAAGGTACTTTAAAGAAATTCCGCTCACCCTCTCTCCTAAGCCATGTTGCAAAGACAATACCAGACCCACCTGAGCCTTTCTGTTAAGTTGAACAGAGGAGTTAAGAATAGAAACCCCAGGTGCTCAAAAGAAGCTCACTTATCCTTCCTATCCACATACCCCTATTCCTGTCTCTAGGCCCAGTAGTTCTGAGCATCCCCTGCTTCTGCACCTGCCCCTGCACCTGTCCCTGGGCTCAGTGGTCCTGTGCTCCCCCTGCACCTGTTCCTGGCCTCAGGGGTTCTGAGCTCCCCTGCTCCTACCCCTGCACCTGTCACTGGGCTCAGTGGTCCTGTGCTCCCTCTGCACCTGCCCCTGGACCTAATCACTGGGATCCATGGTCCTGAGCACCCCCTTTCAGTTAGCCCTCTGGCCCCATGGGAGCTGATTGCCAATCCCTACCTATGCTCCCTGCCATGTGGGTTCCATGTATCATATCTTTCTGGTCTTGGGCATATGTGTTGGCTGTAGGTGTCAGATAGAACTGTCCTTGGCAGGCTTCACCATCATGGAGGGCTGCCATGCAGTTGTGGTCCATATGGCTCTTGTACCTGGACAGCATCTGCAGCCTCTTGGCAGGTTCCTCTGGGTTCCAGTAGAATCTGTGGCCATCAGAGCTGCTTTCTCTGCTCTCAGCTTCTGGGCTCTCCAGGTGTCCTCACAGACACTGATCAGTAGTCAGAACAACTGTTGACAGGGAGAGACAGGGAATCATATACTCTTAGAGGACACTCCAGATGTCTAAAGGTCCCGTACCCTCTGTCAGCACCTGATACTGGAGCTATGGGGTCAGAGCATCCACTGGACAGCACTTTACTTAAGTTTGGATCTGGGCTCACACTGTCATCCCCTCATTGGTTGTCTCAGACAGAAAACAAGGCTGTATCCTTGGCCATCAGACTGTCCATTTGCAGAAACAGTGTTTTCCTGGCATCATCTCTTGAGATTGTGTACTGGCCCTTCACAGAGTCTTCACAGTGTGACTTTATTCCATCATTACAGATTCCTTCTGGGAGCCTGTCTGACCCACATTATCCAGTAGTAACTAAAGGTGAATTCAGAGGCTGCACAGGGAAGTCTCAGGGATCCCCTATGTCTCTGCAGACAACACCATTTGCGCCCCACACTGGACTACTCCCTGCATAAACACACCATCAGGAAACTGTCACCCATAGCCAATATTTCACCCATGTGCACATTCACTCAATATTTCTTGTTCTCCAAAAAATTCCTTTTAGAATTTCAATAAGAAAAAATTAGTTCAGACCAAACGCCATGGTGAATAGTCTCTGAACTTGACAACAGAACTTGAAAACCTGGAAATCCCGGGGCTGGGGCTCCTCTTCCTGAGCTGCAGGCTCAGGGCTGGGCTGGTGTTAATTAGCAGAGGGAGAGGCCCTGCTTGCAGTTCCTTCTACCATATAGCAAGGTTTGGGGTGGATGCCTTGAAGGACAGTGCCCAGAGCAGTGTCCTGGGGAGTTGCATGGCAATGATAAAATTCAGAAAAATTTATTTATTATTATGTGAGGCACTGGGCTAAACATTTACACCCATTTTGTTATTTCATTTTTACCAGGGCACACTAGACATGTGAATTATCAAGATTCCTTCACTTCACAGATGTAAAATTTAAAACGGAACAATAGGATGGTTGTGCAACATGCTTGTGGGCACAAATAACCCAAGTGTGAGCCTGTTCTGGACCTGTGCTCCTCACCACTGGGTGCAAGTGCTCACCTGGACAAGCTCCAGGACAGACTGGGACAAGCCTACTGAGGTCTATCCCCATCACTGCTTTTGTGTAATGAGACCCCTTTGAGTTTTGCTGCATTATAGGGTTTACCTGAATACCAAGCTTATAAAACTTCAGAATTTTTTTCCATAATGTTCTGACATAGCTGTGTCATTATTATATCTCTGGCTCTCATTCCTTACCATTTTTATACTTTTAAAAGTTAATGATTTCACAGAGTTATAATTTTTATGTGATAAACTGCATGTATTTAAATTGCTCAATTCAATCAGTACTGACATATATATATATACACTCATGGGACCAGCACCACAACCAGGATAGTGTGCACATCCAACACCCCTACAAGTTTTCTCTTGCTCCTATGTAATTCCTCTTACTCTGTCCCCAGGCAACTATTGATTCTTTTAATGTTACTTTGGAATAGTTTGAATTTCCAAGAATTTATATTAATTGAATCATACATCATATGTTATCCTTCCTTTACCTTCTTTCAATCAGTATAATTTTTGGCAATCCATTCATGTTGTTGTGAGTCCCAAACACTCATTGATCTAAAGCTGAGTAATCTTTCAGTGTATGCATATGCCTCAAGGCTTTTATCTCTTCATCTGTTGATTTACATTTGGATTGCTTCTAGTTTCTCACTATTCTAAAGTCTGAGACTTAGCTTCAAAATATGGTGAGGTGTGAAGACTATCTCTCTTATTCTTACAACAACAACAAAAACTGGACAAACTGCAGATAAACTAATTGAGATAAAAATGTAAGTTAACTCAAGTCACAGAACCAGCAACATGATTAAAATTTGGAGAAAGACAGATGCCTGCAGGGATAACATCACCCAAACTGTAACTTATCCTGGGAGAGATAAAACTGGATAGGATTTACCCTACTCAACAGTCAAACTGGAATATGTAATCAATTTCTTAAGGCCAGGTGTGGTATTCCTAAGAATACACTAACAATATCACTCGTCCCCTACTCTATAAGATTTCTTTCACAGCCACTTAAATTAAAAAGAATTCACTTTCATCTTAATAACTCTAGCATAGTTAACATTGAAGTTTCCTGCTATGTTCTTGTCTACCTCTCCATTCATAGAGGGTTCATTATACCTAGATTCACATTGAGGGAACTTTCTTCAAATATTTTTTATGATTCTAAGTATTTTAAGAAGATATTTATTATGACTTGAGATAGGAAATGTCTTTAAGAAATAATTGTTTTGTCCAGGGAAAAATTTCTTCTTCAAGAAACACTCATTTGGATTCAGCTTCTTCCTAAATTTATCTTTTGGTTTCCTACTCATTCTTCTTTCTCCTCCTCATTGTTTCCTACAACTCACATTATTTCTCCTTGTTTTAACAACAGATTTGAAATTTTCTTTACTTTCCACTTTCTCTTTTCCTTTTAACTCAGTTCTATATTTGAGCTTGAGAAAAATAGGATAAAAAGAGAAAACAAAGATTAAAGAGACCTCTTCAAAACAAAACTTCAATCTTGTTTGTGGAATATAAAGACAGGGATTGAAGTTCATTCCTCTTTGAGGAGAGGAAGGTTAAAATTTTGACATACATGTGATTGCCATTTTTTGATGGCTTCATACATTGACATATTCAAATAATTACATTAGCATGAACTTTATCTGAAAATATGTTTCCACATCTTAGCAGACTCGAGAATTTAAGAGACTAGCTTTAGATCTCTCGATCTGTTTCTTTTCAGAAAATTTGACAATTTAAAATATACTTTATTTTAAGACTTAATTCTTATCAAGCAATTCTTTGATATATGGCATTGTGATATGACAACTTGGTTGATTCTAAGTGAATCTGATTTATCCTTCACTTTAGGCTGGTAAGAGTTATAAAGGTGTTTCCTTTTCCAGATGTGATGGGATATAATAAGACCTGACATGTACATTAGTTTAACTCTGTATGAATATCAATATAAACTAAGAAAATAAGCAATATAGAATTGAAGGACAAGTGGGTGTGTATGGGTAAAATACAAGCATACATGTTAGTTCCCACTATTTTTCTATTTAAAAAAAGTCTGAGCTGATACTCACAAACTTACAAAGGCCTAGAGAAAAATACAGATAGAAGGTACTGGAAACATTTCTATCTAGCCCTTACAGTTTAAGAAGCTACCCATTACCCAACACTTATTTTGAAAACCTGAAATTTGTTACTCACTTTCTGGCATGAAGCTAGCTCCTACCCAACAAAACACACCTGCGTGGTTCACATGGTTGTTGTGGCATGTTGTGGCAATTGATATAAGGCTTCTTCAGAAAGTTACATTTCATTAACCTCTCTCTTGAGTTTCTATCCCCATATCTTCTGTTTCAGTACTTTAGTGAGGAAAGTTTGTCATAATACAGCAGCACTTATTTTTAACTTTTATCTTTTTTTTTTCTCCCTCTCCTCTCATCTTTTCCCAAATGGGCCCCATCTTTTTCACTTTTGATAGATAGCTGTGACAATTTTAGATCTTTTCTAACAGTTTTGAAAGTTGCATTAGAATATACAACACTGCTAAGGTGTCAGTCTACAAGTATTTTTTTACCTGTGCTATTTAACATAGTAACTTTAATGTCAGCATTGTTATACAGAATGACAATTTTTCATTTTTAGGAAAAGGCAACAATCATTTTGCAGGGCCTCTCTTTTATAACTTAGACATCCCCTTCCCCACAAAATTAAATTGACACCAAATTATAATCCCTAGTTATTTCATTCCCTGGCTCAAAAGAAAGTTGAGGGTCTGTATGTTTAACTGTTTTTACATTTAAAATTTTTTTCAGGTATTCATTCCAATCATCATAGCAACAGCCCTATTCTGTATAAATGCACACAAAAGCATTTAGGTCATAGCTCTTGATGAGGTCAAATTTCTGGAGATGGGGAACTCAATCAGAAGGCACCAGTAGTCTGCCAGGGCCATTATATTTTGTTAGCACACAGGGCTGAAAAGCTGCATTCTGTGCATTTGCTGTGGTCAAAGTTCACACATTCTTCCTAAGAAAGGTTAAGAGCTAATTGTTCCAGAGGAAAGACATCACCATTTCAAGTGAGTGCTAAGTGTGTCTATTTTATCAGAATACTTTCCACCTATTTCCCACCAACTTCCAGGCAGGTGAAAGCAAGTCCAGAGTCACATGTTGCCATGGCACTGGAATGTTTAAAAGATGACAATTTAGCAAATATCAGGAACTAACATTAGTCCCATTATGGTAAAAAGAAATGGCATTTGTGGGTATATTATAAAGACAATAATCTGCTTGACAACAGCAGGTTGGATGGAAACACTACAACTGATTCCTATGTTCTTTTCTATAATGAAGTAATAATTTTTAGTCAATTCATAATTTGCTTTATATAAACACGCTCAGTAGATCTCCCAATCCAACATTTTGTATCTTTGCTTGGCATTGGGATCCTGGAATCTTTTTCTTTCTTTTTTATTACTTTCTGTTTTTTCTTAATTAAGCTAAAAAACTGAATTATACCAGTCAATATGAGCTCATTTTAAGATTGAAAAAATCCACAATGACTAGAATTATGTTGCTTCCTCTTTTAGTTTAAGCAGCTAACCATTCCAAATCCAAGGCTTGTTGCCCAAATATTCATCACTAATTTACCTCTCCTTTTTCACCTGTACATCTGTCATCAAAGATTAGAAAATATGCCTAGGGATTTCTGGTTTCCCAGATAAAAATTTAACAGAATCCTGGATTATTATAATACCACCTCCTCTCTTCTCTGCTCCCATACCCATGCCCTTTTAAATTTCTACTATTAATCAGCTACTTGAAAAGCAAACAAGAGAGCAAAGTGCCAGGCTGGACTGAGGAACTAGAATGTGGGTTAGCATCTTAAGTTAATATGAGGGCTGGGTCACAGACCTTAGGAATCAGAGAGTCAAGAAATTTGGGCAGGTGTCTGCAACAAGAAGCACCCCTGAAACCTTTGCTTCTCTGCTGGTGAGATGAATTTTGCAGAAATCTGTCCCAGGAAAGGCTACAAAAAGGAACTGGGGATCTGAGTCAACGATTTAGCCGCTCTATAGACCCTGAATGCTGCAGGTAAGGAAGTTAACCCAGGAGCTAAATAGAGAGCGGATGCTATGTAAACGGAGCACCGGACCGCAAAAGCTCTCAATCTCCAAGCAAAGGGTGCTGGGGAGGGGAGTCTCTTAGAAATGCGGTTTCTGATCCCAATATCTTTAGCGTTTGGAATGTGGGTCAGAGGCACATAGTGAATTCCAAATGCTCCTGGAGGGGAGAAAATCAGGACAGTTCAATGGCCATAGGAAAAATTGTGGGTGTGATGAAGATCTGGTACCTGGTTCAGAAATATCCCATGCACCTCTCATCTCCCAAAAGGCCCGTGCACAGTGGCCAAGGAGTCCAGGGAGCGGGGCTGCAAAGACTGAAGTTTCACACTCACTTATCTGCAAGCATCACCCAGCAGGAAAGCCAAGGAAGAAGGGGGAGGATAGAAGCTGTTCTCACCTCGGTTGGTTCCCAGGGTCAACACCTCGGTGACAGGCAATAATCCAGAGACAGTCAGTAAAACGGGGAGAAACTTGGACACTGTGGTCGCCTGGTAAGGAAGCCTGCCCTGGAAATTTCTCCAGCACACCCTCGACGAGGCTGCAGCCGCTCAGAGTCCGGAACTGAGAAGCGTCATTTACAAATGTCACAGGAAATTCTTCAGCTCATTGAGCCTAGCCAGTCGGCCTTCTTTTGCCTGAAGAAGGATATGGAAGGTATAAGGATGTGCGCCTGTGGGGGTGAGACAGTGAGTGTGAGCGCATCATGCAAGAGGGGCAGTGAGAAATGCCAGCAGGTGGGGATTCATTGATTAATCACTGAATCCACCACACTCCCCTCCTAGTCCACATAAATCACATCTATTACTAAGTAAGAAGCATTTAACACAACAGGAAAATACCACCGCGACTGGAGAGAGCCATAAATCCCAATTATTTCGGTCCCCTTGAAGGGAAAGTAACTTCACGCTGTTTCTGTAGGGATTAGGTCTTTAGAGACAGGGGAGCCACCTGCTTTGGCCTGAGCCAACCAGGAGCCCAGGACGCTCCACATGGAATAGCTAGTTGGGAATTGTCCAGCTAGAGCATTGGGAGGCTTCTCTAGGTCAACGCATTTGAGTCAGATGCTTCAGTTCATAGTACGTGAGTTCCCCCATTGGATACTTTTTATATTTTTGTTCATGCAAACTTTAAAAAATTGTTACCCCACTGAATTTTATTTAAAATAAAAATAAAATTATTAAAATATACATTTCTGACATAGCAATCCATGATATATTTTTTACTTCCCCATTCTGCCTATCTAAAAAGCCAATGTGAACTCTCATTTTAACCACTTAGACCTTTCTCTGGTTTTGCTAAAAATATCCCTTACTATAACCTACTATTCTGTTGCATCCCTGCTTTCATAGTATCAATTTATTATAAAACAAGAATTCTTAGTAAACTGGTGTCTCTTGGATAGAGGTCTTTTGCTTAATAATTTAAAAAAGGAAATGTC
>JAQZBX010081869.1:0-13615 GCA_029593785.1 Cabassous unicinctus | reverse complement strand
TCTTTTTTTTAAGGAGGCACCAGGAACCGAACCTGGGGCCTCCAATGTGGGAGGGAGGCACCTAATCGCTTGAGCCACCTCCACTCCCTGCTTTGTTGTGTCTCTTGTTGCATCATCTTGTTGCATCAGCTCGCCGCGCCTGCCCATCGCATCAGCTCACTGTCTTGTTCATCTTCTTTAGGAAGCACTGGGAACCGAACCTGGGACCTCCCATGTGGTAGGCAGGAGTTTAATTGCTTGAACCAAGTCCACTTCCCCAGTATTCTTTTAAAGATGTTTTTATAGTATTACAATCTAATTTGAAGAGCAAAGCCAATACATAATAAATGAAGATAAAAAATAAAAGGCAGATGTATGTCAGCCAAAGGGGTACTAATGCAAAGTAACAGAATTCTGTTGGCTTTTATAAAGGGTATTTATTTGGCATAGATGCTCACAGTCACAAGGCCCTGAGGGTCCACTCAAGGTACCATAAGGAGTATTTTCTCACCCAAAGTCATTGGCCACATGTTGAAGCAAGATGGTGGGTGATGTCTGCGAGGGTTCAGCCTTCCTTCTTCCTCTTAAGGCTCCATGGTCCCAGCTTCTTCCAGTCTCAGCTATAGCCTGGCATAAGGCACATCTCTCTCCCTGGGGCTCATTTCTTTCTGGGCTTAGCTGCTCTGTTCTCTTCACAAGGTCAATGTGGACTATCAGGCTCATCTCTCTTCCCAGGGCCTCTGCCATGTCTAATGAGCTGTCTCTCTTCCTCTGTGTTCTTCTCTGTGTGAGTGTCTGCCCACCAAAGGGGCAGGGGCTCAATGGTCTACTGAAGTGGCTGAATCAAAGCCCTAATCTTAATTTAATCAAGTAAATGCATCCTTTGAATTTATTACAATCAAAGGTTATCACGCCCAGAGGAACCGACCAGTTTACAAACATAATATTTCTCTTTGGGATTCATAAATATCAAACTGCCACCATAGAATATGAAAAGATAACTTTTTGGTTGACTTCCTTCAGATCATAATGACACTGAGATGTGTTGGACTTTTAAAGTTCTATAAAAAGGAAAAATAAACTATGGACCAGTATTACAATAGTATATAATCAATATGTGGAAAAACGGGTATATATTTCCGATCTGCAATTTTACATAAAAACAATATGTGCCATGATTTTTATTAGCTTGGACTTTACTCAGATTAATGTTTTGTTAACTGTGTTATGAGTCTGTCAATGCCAATGATAGGCCCTCCTTGATTCTAAAGCTTGCAACTTGACAAAATTACAGCCCTACGACCTGCCAACCATGCCCACCCCTCCGCCTGGCTACTACCAACTCCACGCTTCCCTGATGGCTCCTTTTAACAGTCTTCCCTCTTAACACCCCTCCCTCTAGTCCAGTGAGCTGAGGGTATCACCTGGTGGTAGCTCTGGAGAACCATCATTTTAACCCAGTTTTTTCCATGACAACTATTTTTTACAACAATTTACTTAATTCCAGTTTAGATAATCAGTCTCTTCTTTTCAAGTATATGCTTACTTTTTAGCTTCTTTCTATTTTTCTTCAAACTTTTGTCAGGCTCCTCAAGGGCTATCACTTTTTATTTATTTATTTATTTATTTATTTATTTATTTTTATTTTTATTTTTCTTTAATAATTTTTTTGTTGTTTTTTAAAAGATACTTAGAGTACATAAATGTTACACAAAAATTATAGGGATTCCCATATGCCCCACCTCCCACACCTCCCACACCCTCCCACATAAACATCCTTTATTAGTGTGGCACATCACCTGCAATAGATATATACATCTTGCGGCTTTAGGGTTATCACTGTCTGTCTTATCTGTCTTCATTGAATGTGTGATCCAAAGTCAGGCAAAAGTCATGTCTTCTAAGTGTAAGGGTAATGCTATTACTATAATGGCAAAAAGAAAAGGAAAGCTTTGGTGTGAAATTTTATTAAATGCAGAGCCAGTGCCATTAAAATATTTATTTATTCATTCAACAATTATGGACATTGCCCTTAGTACTAGGGATTGGGTTGTAAGTGAAAGCAGGAAAGTTTATGAGCTTAAGATCTAGGAAGCTAAACAGAGACTAATCAAATAACCAGACAAATAAATGTAACCTTAAAACTGTGCTAAGCAATAGGAAGAAAACATAAGTAGCCTATGAGAACATTACATGTATTCTCTCATTTCACTTTGGTGAGCTTATGCAAATGAATGAGCACTTGAAACATTATTTGCCTGGCACTTTTCATAAACTTCATGCCCAATTTAATCATTCATTTGTATGCAATAACCAGTTCACCAATCTCCAGACTACCTTCCCCTTGCCCCTCAAAATATGCTACTCTGTATAGGCTGTAACCATATTCTAGTTCTGTTATACAAGAATCATTGAAAGTACAGTGTGATTGGATCCTCCAAGAGGTTTTCCATGGAGTTCAGCAGAGATCTAAAACAATGGAGCTCATGGCAGAGACATTAGCCCTAATTGTCCTCAGAGGAAGCACCTGAAGAAAGGGGGTGGGACTTCTTCTGGAGGTCATATTTAGCCCAGACTGTCACCAGTGCCATCTTGAAACATTTGTGAGTATTTATGTGTACAGGACATCATACCAGTGATGGGGGATATGGAAAGGATGGATTCAGCAAGACCCACAAACGTAGTTCTTTCTCCACTTTACAAAAACATCTAAGATTCCTTCAAATAAATTCTTACTCTCAGGCTAGAGTTTGGGGAAATATATATGTATACAAATGAAAATGAGTGAAAATTTTGAAGTAAATTATAATAATATTGGGGTTTATTATACTAATTTTTTCTATGTTGCAACTATTTTTCTTTTTGAAAAACATCTTTATTATGTCTTTATGAGATATAATTCACATACCATACAATTCACCCATTTAAATTGTACAATTCAATGGATTTTAGTTTATTCACAGACTTGTGCAACCATGACCACAATTAAATTTAGAACATTTTCATCACTCCAAGATACCCTTTTGCTATCACCCCACATTTCCCTCCAAACCAGCCCCCAAGCCCTAGGCAACCAACTCCTAATCAACTTTATGGTTGTGGCAATTTGAATTTGGTAAATCAAAAGAAATTGTGTGTTTGATCTAATCTATTCCTGTGGGTGCGAGATCTTTTGATTACATTATATTTGTTTAAGGGACCTTGATTAGATGACTTGATTAGATTGATTTAGATTGAACTATGTCAGTGAGGCATGACTTAGGTTATTGTCCACGCCTTCTTACTGGAGCCTTATAGAAATAAAGACACAGGGAGAAAGAAGACATACACAGAAAAGGGATCTCTGTCATTTTGAGCTGGGCATGTGAGTAAGAGGATTCAACGATTGCTAGCAGTCGAAGCTGAGGCATGAAGCCCCCAAGGAACTGGAGCAGCTCAAGGCTGAAAAGATGAACCATATGCTTGATCACCCACAGCTGGGCTCAGGGAGAAAGGGGAGCAGCCAAGGCTGAGAGAGGAGGTCCCCAGAAAGAGATAAACATATGCCTGATCACCCACAGCTGAGCTGCTAGAGACAGTGAGCCTTGAGGAGAAGACAGGGACCTCAGCAGAGGTCAGCTGCCATCTTGTCTCATCATGTGTCAGGACACCAGGATCACCATAGCTGACTTTGGTGAGAAAGCATCTCAGATAGTGCCTTGATTTAGACATTTTTGGTGACTTGGAGTTGTAATCTTTTACTTCTAATGAATGTCCCATTATAAAAGCCAACCCATTTCTGGTAATTTTGCATTGGCAATGCTGTGGCAAACTAATACAATGACTATAGATTTGCCAGTTCTCACATGGAGTCATATATATGTGGTCTATTGTGATTAGTTTCTTTCCACTTACTATACTTTTTCAAGATTCATCCATAAGAGCGGATTCCAAGCAGTTGAGTGCCTGATTCCCCATTGGGAGGTCCCAGGTTTGGTCCCCGGTGCCACCTAAAAACAAAAAACAAACAACAAGCAAACAAATGAAAACAAAAAACAAACAAAAAAAAAAACTCAGGGGAGCCAATGTGGCTTAGTGGTTGAATGCGGGCTTCCCACATACAAGGTCGGGGTTCAATCCCTGGCCCCAGTACATATTATTAATAAAAAAATTTAAAAAAAAAAAGGATTCATCCATGTTGTAGCATCTATCAATACTTTTTTTCTGTCAAATAATATTCCATTGCATGGATATACTTCATTTTGCTTATGCATTCATTAGTTGATGGACACTTAAGTTGTTTCCACTATTTGACTATTATGAATAATGGTGCTATGAATATTCATGTAACAGGTTTTTTTGTGCACATATGTTTTTGTGTCTCTTGGATATAAACCTAGGAGCAGAGTTGCTGGTTTACATGGTAATTCTGTGTCTAACCTTTTGAGAAACTGACAGACTATTTTCCAAAGCAGCTGTGCCATTCATTTTTTTTTTTTTTTATTAATAATTTATTTTCAGTAAGAAAGACTGGCTAATGGGAGTTTTTCAGTAAAAACTTTTACAAGACCATTGCATCACAAATATACAGACACTATAAAAACTGTGTCATGGTTTTGGTTCTAAACAGTTATGCAGGTGTGTGCCATTCATTTACCTTCATACCAGCAGTGTATGAGGGCTCCAGTGTCTCCAAATCCTCACCATACTTGTTGTTTGCCTTTTCATTATTGCCATTCTAATCAGTATGGTGTCTCATACTATTTTAATTTTGTGTATGTTTGAAAACTTTTATAAGGAAGAGTTTCAAAAAAGAAATATCAAACTCTCCTACTATGTTTAAAATGGTCATTAGTACAAATCTTGCATTTATACCTCATGAAGTTTTTTGAAAGGTACTGTCATTCTGTCCCAATCAATTTCTGAGATCATCTATCCTCAAAAAAATTACGTTGCAATTTTAGGGAACTGTGTAGATCTCATCTAAAGTTTCGAAGAGTTAATGGTTCTTTAAAGGCATAGATGCAATACTAATTTGCTACTAACTCTTTCTCAGAACACCAAAATGAAAACATGCAGTAGTTTGTACACCAGGATGGTTTTAAGGTATTTTAGGTAAAAATTGACTTTCTGTTTTAGAAAATCGGTGTTTGTAACAATTACTTAGATTCTCATTCCACTGAAAATTACACCCAAGGTCTCTTTTGAGGATGACTGTTACTATTCTCCTGTTTGTGATAAAGGATCAAAGAAACCTTTTATTTTCTAAAACATGAATATTTACTAAAGCAGATTACAAATAGAGGTCTGTTGTTATCTCTTATAACCTAGGACCTTCTTTCTAATATCTTTTGTTCTGATGGACAACGGCGTATTCTGAATTACTTTCATATCTTCTAGGAAAATGGCACATTAATTACATTAAAATGATGGTTGGGCAGTTTCTCTCCGTGTTGCAGAATTTAAAGAAAATCCATTAACAATGTTTAAAATGGAAATCTTTATCAAATGTTTCATTGAATTGGTTTTCCTCTCAATCTTAATAGACTATTTATTTTGGAATTGTTTTATTCTTTTCTTTATGATATGATGGTTCTCATGCAGATATCATTTTAAGTAATCAACCATAATGTGATCAGTAATTAAAATTATAGCCAACTACAGGTGCTACTAATTGTTAATCAATTAGATGCATAATGATTGCATATCTAATTGAAATACTGATTGAAGTATTGATTGTTACCTATGATTTTTTTTAAAGTAAACTACCTCCTACTATTCTTAAATTGCAATGGGTTCTTGAGAATATATTTCCAGCTACTCTCAGAGTAGCCTCTCTGAACTTTAGTGGGAAATGTACCTGTTCTTTCTACATGTATAAATAAAATTGGTATAGTTGATCAGAACTAACCTTGCTGGCTGTTGAATCAGTCTGTGAATTTTAATTGGTTTATTTGCATATTACCAGGCAACATTCTGCAGATTTTTTTTTTTTTTTTTTTTTTTTTTTTTTTTTTGTGGATCCTGCGTATCTGGGTTTGGCAAATTCTAAGACCATTATATTTGAAGGTAATAGTCCTTAAACACTGATAGAATCCCTGTTTTGCTAGGTGGCTGCAGTTGGTATCACTGTCAACCTGCTGATCTGCCTTTACAGGAATTAATTACATATTTATAGCAATTTGGTGGTTACACTCTCTGCATGACAAAAAATTATTTGGCATTTTTTCCTTAAAAAAATGATTCTCGAAATTCATGTCAGGCTCAAGCTTAGACGTAATTATTTTACCTATAGTGTCATTAATAAAAATTACATTTTCTAAACACTGAATCACATGAATGGGAGGCAGTTTAGCAAGAATGAGCAAATTATTTACATTTCATGATTTGTGAAATAATGACCTTTCTAATTTATAAGCATAGATACTGATTAAAAAAAAACCAGAATTTATTTTTTCAAAAGGAGACTATGGAACAGCATATCTATTTAGCATAATACATTTAGTAATGTCAATCTACCAACAGTATCATAAAACTATCACTGAATGCATCACGGTCTTCAAGGAAAATGTTCTGATGATATCCTGGCACTCAGGATGTTTACTGAATAAATTGATAATGCAATGAAAATACATTATAACTAAGCTTTTCTTTATGCACTAATCCAACGACAATTGCTAATTAACAATCCAAAAAGGGTTTTTTAATATTATTTTTTTTAAATCAACAATTTACTTTTGAGATGACAGAGCATTCTTGATTATTGCTTTGTCAATGAAGTTACATATGCAGCAGGCATAGAGACCTCTTCTGTTAGCTGCCATGTTTCACCTGTTAGGCTAAGTAAGCGTTTCCAAGTATAGACTGGGACAAGGGGATGAAACTGTGGGGAAAAACACAATTTGGAAACTTTATTTGTAAATTCCTCATTTATATAAAACCAGAATGGATTTTAGTTTGTGTTTTTGAGAAGAAAGGCTCTGAAAATCTGAGTAAATACTGCTTTTAGCTAAAGCAACAGAAGGGAAACACAGGGATGCTGTTTTTTATTATTCTTTCTACTTGTGTTTTATACCATTTATGAAAACAGCATATATGACATTGTTTTTAATCCAGCAACTCTCTCAGTACCTGGTCATTTATGCTTTGGATATAAGTGAAAATAGTAAATTATGTTATTGGTTTGTCTTCTGACATTACCTGAAGATTGAAATTGGGGAGAAAAACTCCGCTTACCTCATCCTTAAAAGGAATATTTGTCAAAATGCCTCAAACTCTCATTTCCAATGGGAGAGCACCACAAAACTATTGTGGTTCTGAAAGCAGCCAGCTGTTAACGTGAGTTATGTGAATCTGACCTATAATCTCACCTGACATCTGGAACTCAAATATTTTCCCTTATTTCCACAACACAATTAAAATATTTAGTCTCACTTCATTTTATGAGACATAAATAGCTATGTAAGTACCCTGTAATTACTGTACATTGTAACAAATGACCTCATAAATACATTGTAATGTCCCATGTAATTACATGCTAAATCGTGTCTTTGAGATGGCGGCACTTGATGATGGAAAGCCTGCTGGTTTTGGAGATTAATTACTTACGGCCTAATTTGACAGTTTGCTTGAAGATATGCTTCCATTACATAGCTACTTCTGAGTTTTAAAAAGAAAACTGTTTGTTTCACCATAAGATCTTATTTCTTTATTGAATATGGACCCAGCTGTATGTGTTTATCCCTGAATATTGGCCATGCCTGAATTTGGATGTACTGAAAAGCCAAGGTGGCATTGCTCTGAACAGTATGTGATGGATTTTCTTTCATAATTCTTCCACCAAACACTAGACAGAACCTGTTTTGTGACAAGTATTTTAAAAGTTCTAGTTTTATTATTCAAAAAAGATTTTCAATTATAAGGTGGTATAAAAATTATGGTTTTTATTCTGTTACCCATTGTATTCTCTTACACATTGTACAATGTTTCCTTTTTTATTTTCTTAGGCATTGCACAATGTTTCCTGTTTTAAGAGCCTAAGTTGATATGTCATGATCATTTTAGTATGAGTGCATTATTACAATACTCTGAGTTCTTAGTGGTTATTCCTGATAAAAGCATTTATTCCATAAGTGAAAGAATTTTCATACAGCAACTTTCAGTATTTAAATTCTTTTTGCTTTGCCTCAGGATGCTTATCTGGTGAAATCTGGTGCCATCAATTATTCTGAAGTTGTGCTATTCACACTACTGCTCAAATAATATCTTGGTTTCTATATTCTAAAACAAAAAGGAAATGGGAAATAAGTGGACACTTTATTTTCCACCTTAAATTATTTATTGACCCATTTTCTTTTACTTTTCAAGGGTACAATATTGCATATAACTCTCCTGATGTATTTGTTTTCTGGTTTGCTTAGCTCTAGTTCCTATATCAAGGCTATTATATTGCTCTTAAGGGTTTTATTTAGTAGAAATGAATAGTCTGAGAAAGGACCTAGTGATCTGAAAGAGTTAATGAGCCTCCCTAAACATCCAGCTTTCTTCCAGGGAATGACTTAGGCACTGGAGAATAAAGTCTATTGATACTGACAAATTCTGAAATGTATTATTCGTAAGATCACTTTATCATGAACTCCAGGGAACAACCAAATTGCGTTATTGTAATGGAATTTTGTCAAAATGTGAATACCTCCTAGAAATTACATTCCCAGTTTCTAGGACATAGAAGAAAATAGAGCTGGCTACTATGCTATGCATAGCAAATTAGCACATGAAAAAAAAATGCTATTTTAAATCCAGGCACTTATAAAAAGATGATGCTAGGTGCACACCAATCCAAGCACTTTTTAATTTTAAAAAAATTTTCCCCTTAGGCTGGACTATATTCTGCATTTGTGCATGGCTTTCTTGGTTGATTTAGGAGTATTAGCTTTATTTTATCTGGTTGGCCAAGAAAACCTAGCAAGCAGGGAAGTTAACTAATTTTCTTTAGTTTTCTCCCAGTCTTAGAGACCATGGTTTCATAACAACTCCAACTGGGTTGTTTACCATCAGTGAGAAAAGCACTCTTTCTATTGGCCACTGGTCGGTGTACGGTACAATTTGCCATAAAAAGAGCACCTCTTCTAACATTGCACTGAATGCTTTTTGAGTGGCAAAGGAAGTTGTTTCCAGGAATGTGTAATCTAGTAGTTGCGATCAGATGCAGTGTTTATGAAGCTCATTCAGCCTCAGTGAGAATCAATGATTTATTTATTTATTTATTTATAAATAAATATCTTTATTTACTCTTTCATGTGAGGCCAATGTAACCTGATGCCTCAATTCTTTAAAAAGTTGCTTTAGTTTTCAGTCTCCCTTTGTGAGTTTCCAAATAGTTGTACATAAGAACAATGAAATGATAAAAATGAAGATTAGAGCAAAACTTTGTATTTTGTGGTGTTTTCAATTTTCTATGCCCTTTTTCATTGATCACAGCTCAAAATCTGGTGGGGGGTACAGAGTATTGTATGATATACAGTTGATACAGTTAGATAAATGGGTCCTAGGATCACTCAGCAATTTAATAAAAAGCTGAGAATGAAAGAGTATGCTTTGTGCCCATCCATCTTATTCTATTCTATTTGCAGAACACTATTCTCTCACTGTTCTCTCATTCTCTGAACAGTAATTTAGAAATACATGCTAGATCAGAATATCTAAAAAGATTTTCCAAGCACCAGATATATGAATTTGAGGTTAATTCTTAAATAGATCACTAGCTTTTATTTCATGGGATGTGTATGCAAGTTTGGGCCAGAGTTGAATTAACCAAACCACCACAGAGGAGTCTGCAGCTACTCCCAGCTATCATCCACTCTTCTCCTTACAGAACGCTAAGCCTCATTTTTGAGTAGATGGAGAACTATAAACAAATGTTCATTTGAAAGTGTACAAAATATTATTCAGACCAAACTGCCAAATTGCCAGTCTCCATGAAGTACGCTGGGTCTCTGTGGACAGTGATAGATTGATGATCTCACAGTGAAAATTTGGCAACCTAATTTACTGGTGTAAGTCCTGTATGCTGCTAAAATGAAGTAGATTGGGTCAGTGATTAGCTTCCCACATTTTCCTTGGAACTGTGAAGGTTTACTTCTCAGAAGTTGATTAAAGGAGTAGAGAAAAGTGGTGACATGCCAAATTCCTAATATCAATTTAAATTTAGCTCAGTTTACTTTAACAAGGAAATATAAAAGGGGAATTTATATGAAATGGATCATACGCCAGAAGACATTTCTTACTGTATAAATACATTTTTTTTAATTGAAAAAAGGAGACCTGTGGGATGAATGGGTATGGCGTTCAGAGCAGGTGTCAGGCTGTGTCCCTAAAGCAGAAGGGGTGAGCAAGGTGATTAGGTAGGTTCATTCAGAAAGACTGATGACAGTATTCAGAGAAAATGAGTGATAGGTTACAGTTGTGCCGGGTGGGTAATGCCAGAAAGGACTGAAAATGTGCTTTAGGTGCTGGCCCATGAGGCCAGTGGGTTTATGGTTCAGAGGCTGCAAGTGGTTAAAGAGCCTAGGTTTAGAGAGGCAGGTAAATATTGTCAGGGAAGTCTAACAACCTGTGGCAGATTCATAGCCTTGATGCTAACTTCAGGAGGACTCAGTCTTGGATTCTTTGAGGAACCAGGCAGATTAACAAGGCAAGGGAACTTTCACTAGAAAGCAGAATGGTACTTCTACCAGAGAAATCCACTTACTAGAACTGAAATCCAAATCAAAGTGGATTAGCAGTATTTTATTTGAAGTTGAGAAACCTGAGAAATTGCCTTGTGTGCCTTAGCTTATTACATAACCAGGGCCAGGATTTTCTCAGCAAGGGTCAAGTCAGGCTTTGTCTAGAGGCAAGAATCCCAGTGGTCCAAGCTGTGAGGATAAAGGGGCCACTGGGGCAGAAAAACAGGTAAGACCATGTTACAACTAAGTGTATTCAGGAAGAAATGTTTGTATAATTTCAAAGCCACTAAGTAAGATCACACTAGGCTAGCATGTATTATTTTATGAAGCAAAGCAATGTGTCTTGCCTAAATTTAACATATGTTCATGAATTTTATTTAAAATCAACTATTACTCAATTAGTCTATAATCACACATTTATTATTGCACAAATATTTAACTCAAACCTTATGTGGTAGTGGCAGAATTTTCACTCTGGAAATGTTTCACACTGAAGGTGTTTGCTAACATGGCTTTATGAAGTTGTCTCAAATAACAATGTCCTACATGAATTCAAGAATGCCATATTTAGTATGCTACCCAACCTTCCAGCTTCAGTTTTCATGAGAGATTGTGTATTTATAATAGCAAAATAAACGTATTTCCAATCTTCAAGAATAGTATATAATTGCAGAAAAGGACATTCATGATACCTTATTGCTATTTTTTCAAATCCATATGTGGGTATAATTTTATTAAAAGCAAAAAACAATTTTTGCAAATGTTTGCACATTTATGCACACAATATAGTTTAAGATACTGTTTTATCAATGGATTAATTTCTGGTCCAGCTTGAAACTCAATCAAGTGTTTTCAGCATCAATAGAATTATTTACCGAGTGTTTGGGTAAATATCAAAGTTTAAAAGTTAAATGTTTTATTGTATAATTTTGAAGTTATTAAGATGTAAGTGTCTTTATTCTGAACAAAAAAAAATTGGAAACTGTCTTTCTCAACATTAACTAGTACATTGTCAATATGGATATGCTTTGTTTCTACATCCTCTGTGCATTATCATTTATTGATGCTTCCAGTAGGTACAGTGATTGTTTTTTTTTTGAAAGTGGGTTCTTTTTCAGACAATTTTATCCCAGGAATTGCACAATCATCCACCAAATTGCTTATGCCAGAAACTTGAGAGTCATTCTTGATGGCTTTTCTTTCTTTACACTTGACATCCAATAAATCGCCAAATGCTGTCAAGTCTACTTCCAAAAATATATGCTGCATCTCTTCACTTTCCTGCATTCCTCCAGTATGCCCTCTCTCCCAAGGTCTTTTCTTCACTATCCATGTTTTAAGATTCCATGGGGTAAAATAAGAAATGTGAATAATACCATGCACAGATTAAGTTCTCAATAAATAATCATGGAAGCAAGGAGTAAAAAAGAGTTACCAGGTAATTTATCTCTCCCAATGCTTCTTTTGATTTGCAGAAGAAAATTCAATGGGTCACTCCATGACATGCACCAATAGTAGGTCCAAATTCTGGGCATTGTTACTGTGTATGGCTTTGCTTGCTTGCTTCTTTCCTACTCTTTTTAACTTCTTGCCTTTTAAAAGTTTCTCTGTCTTTCTTGCTGTCACTTTCTTTCCCTCTTTGCCCCTTCCTCCTAAGCTCCCTTGAAATATTTATAATAATTGCCTATAATAATGCAATTATGCACCTGCAACTCCAGGCATTATCCCATTGTCTCCTTTAAAGCACACCACGGTCCTATGAGATGGGTGCTACCAGTGGCTCATATTGCAGATGAGAAAGTGCAGGTTCAGAGAGTTTAAGTTGCTCACCCAGGATCATACACTGGTGAGGTGGATTTGAGGAATATGATATTAGAGGCATGGAGACCAACAGGTTAGCTATTGCAATATTCTAGGTAATGGAAAAATCAAAGTCTGAATTAGGGTAGTGGCAGAGGGAATGTAAATCAAGGGACTGATGAGGGATCCAACAAAAATAGATTCTTTAGAAGCGCTGATAGATACTCTTTAATAAACGTACATAGGGTCTCATGAGTCCTGAGAGCATATTTCTTTCTTCAATCACCTTCACATAAGATTTAACAAATCACCGAAAGCACAGAACAGAAATAAGGATGGTGTTCGAAACTGATTTCCAGTTAAGTCTCTAGATGCTTACATTGCTGCTTTATCCCAGCCAAGGTGTTCTTATTTGCTGCAAGGTCCTTATTTCAGATAGTGCCCTCGAATTCCCTGCTGTTCTTTACTCTAGAGTAACTGAATGTTTTTGGAGAGGGTTTAATATGGGCTTGTCTTCACCTGAAGTCTGCTCAAGAAAGTAAAGTAAACTGTCAGTATGCAATTTAGATATATGGAATTAGAAAATGACAGTTTATGAAATGTAGATTCTGAGAAAAATTGGGGGACAGGTTTATCAAATTTTTTTTCTTTTTTCTCATTTATTGCTCTTATTGATCTACTGAAAGAAAAACAAAGGGATGGATAAAAGAGGCCATGAAAAGGATAATACAGTGTTGCCGAATTGGACATGGGTATCCCAGGGCAGCTGGGAAACAACAACAAACAACTGATGATTATTTGGAAAAAATAACTTTTTTTGGTAATCAAAGAGACCATGGAAGGATTTGGAGAAGTTGAATCTTACACCTTTCCTTTTTCCAGATCTGAAAAAAAGTGAAATTAGTTCCTTATTCAAGATAGAATACTGCAAAAGTGAAAAGGATGAATTTTTTCCTCTCAAGTAATAAAAAGACCAAAAGTCAAGTCACAACTACTTGAATTGATTTTTCAAATGTCAAAGGCCATTTGTTAAGTGCTTTCAATAAAATTCATTATGTAGGCTTGCCCATGAAAACTTGGATGTGTTAAAAGGAAATTCCCATAAGGGTGACAGCTTTAGGTGAGGCAAC